>CAMTDV010000003.1:52205193-52512693 GCA_947069175.1 Scalesia atractyloides
TCATGATATTTACTAAGATGTTTCATATTTATTAAATTCACATTACAAACTTAAATATCCAAAAACAAAATTCATACAATTACAAAGGAAAATGAAACTATATATTTATTCCAAAGCATAACTTGTTTATTCTTCTAGGTCATCCTAAGTGTTTCCTGTCTCGGCTGGATCACCTGTATCATGTGTAAGACAGGGGAGATTTTGGGTCAACAAAAGTTGGCAAGTGAACCTTGATAAAACATTTTAACTAATTTCTTATTTTATTTATTAAAGAAAATTCGTGCATTAATCACATGTGAGCAAACATATATATGTAAATAATCACAAACCACTTTGGATGAGTATATGACATGAATAATGATATATTTGAGATCAAGGCTCAATCAAACGGAGCCGATCTAATGAGGCTCCTGATGCTCAACCCGTATCCCACGGGGAACTGATGGGCCTAATGAAATGCGTGCACTGAAATGATAAATTTAATCGACATTAATTCACACAACAATCAATCACATTTGATCACGGATATGATGTATGCACAAGTGTTTAAATAAAATAAAAGAATAGTACGACACATGATACACCCCAAAACATGATTAAAACGGGGAATTGATATAGATTCACTCACTGTGGATGCGTTCCTTGATAATGATGAATGCGCACGAATTTATGATTCAACCGACGATGGAAAACTAACCTAAATAATAATGAAACAATTCGATAAATAAATAATTTTATTTGAGATTAATATTTTTAATTAGTGCTCTTAATGAGATTTTTAGATTTATTTTTATGAGTTTATTGCAAATTTTTAACCTTAGGAAATCTTATTTTTTAGTATTTTTAAATAACTTTTTCAATTTTAATAAGTAAAAATAAGAAAACAGATTTTTAAAAATATGTTGACCTTGTCAGGTCTGATCGGTCGGATAGCATGAAGTTCAGGCGGCGAGTGAGGTTCGAACCTGTGACCTCCCGTATACGTGCACGCAGCTCTACCAACTGAGCTACGTGTCTAACCCGAAATATTCTCTGTTTTAATTATATATATATACTAACTAGCTTTAACCTTATTTAGTGTTTATTAAAAAGGTTTTAATATGGCCGAAACTGGTTACAGAACCCAGACTCGAACTCGGGATCTATGGTTCGAGTGCACACAGTCCAACCAGTTGGGCTGTGTGTCTAATCTGCATAAACACTGGATTATATTCATTTTATATATATACTGTGAATTGATCTGAATAAGTTTAAAAAAGTGTTGGCTTTATTTCAGAAAATCGGAAACATGTGCGACTCGAACTTGGAACGTGTGCTTTGTAATTGCACACAGTCCACCGCTGGAATGTGTGTCTAACCCGGTTAAATACCCGTTTTTATTTATATTAAAACACTAACTTAACTTCGTGTTCTTCACCATTCAAAAATCCAGACAATGATTCCGACTGAATAAACTGATTAAGCAGTTTTGATTACTGTTTTGAGCTACTAGTTTACTAATCAAGAGATAGCAAGGAGGTTTAGATAATTACTGATTTGGAGAACGACTACGGTTTTCTGGTTATAATTTCCGGCGATATTCCGACGAGTGCGAAAGTCTCCGGCAACGTGCTATGAAAGGAATAAAGTTTCAGGAAGAGAGTGCGGTTCTGAGCGAAATGTTTACAAGGAATTTGGGTGGGTATTTATAAGGTGGACAGGCTTGCTCGGTTTCGATTTAGAGGCCAAAATTCACGGTCAATGATTTCAATTCTCAAAGGAAACGATTTTGACTCAATTGAGTGTTAAGCAACGGTTATAACTGATGTCGAAATCAGTTTACACGTTTCAGTCAAGGGAAAGTAGCAACATTTGCGGAGTCTTCGTTTTTGCCGGCGATTTCGGGTTCTGAGTTTTCTGATTTACAGGTTTTGATTTTTGGTTTTACCATAAGTGTTATTTGTTTAACTATTAATCACAAAAAATGTGTGTGGCGGAGTGGTGTGATGTGTGTGTGTCTACGCGGTAGACCCGGGTTCGAGACCCGGCTACCCTGTTTTGTTTATTTGTTTTTAATTTGATTTACTCATTATTATTATTTATTAATTATGGTTAAATTCTAAATTATTTATTAGTTATGTATCATTTAAAACAACCGGCACAATAAATACGCAACGAACTTATAACTGAATATTTGATTATAAAACGAAGCGGGTTTTGAAACCCGTTTTACGACGAATGTTACAGTATCCCCTACTTTTAGAAATTTCGTCCCAAAATTTAAGCAGTAGTGGTAACCGGAAAAAGATGCGGGTATTTTTCGCGCATTGAGTCTTCATGTTCCCAAGTAAACTCGGGTCCTCGTTTTGACTCCCAACGTACCCTGACAATTGGAATACGACTTCGCCTCAAACGCTTCTCTCCGAAATCCATGATTTCCACTGGTCTTTCAACGAAGTGCATCGATTCATCGACTTGAATGTCTTCTAGAGGAATATGGAGGTTTTCATCGGCGTGGCACTTTTTCAAGTTTGATACGTGGAATGTGGGATGAATTCTGTTGAGCTCTTCTGGTAGGTCAAGCTTGTATGCTACAGGACCTACTCTCTCTAGTATCTTGAAAGGTCCTACGTAGCGTGGTGCTAGCTTGCCCTTCTGGCCAAAACGAACCACCCCCTTCCACGGTGATACTTTTAAAAGTACTCGATCACCAATGTCAAACTCCAAGGGCTTTCGTCGTTTGTCAGCGTAACTCTTTTGACGACTTTGAGCCGCTAGAAGATTGTTTCGAATTTGAAGGATCTTGTCGGTTGTTTCTTGAATTAATTCTGGTCCGGTGATTTGCGCTTCCCCAATTTCGTGCCAACATACTGGAGATCGGCACTTACGACCATGTAAAGCTTCGAAAGGAGCCATGCTGATACTTGAATGATAGCTATTGTTGTACGAAAACTCGACTAACGGTAAGTGAGCGTCCCAGTTCCTTTGAAGTCTATGACACATGCTCGCAGCATGTCTTCAAGGGTTTGGATTGTGCGTTCAGATTGACCATCAGTTTGAGGATGAAAAGCGGTACTGAGGTCTAATTGTGTACCCAAAGCGGTTTGTACGGCTCGCCATGTTCGTGAAGTGAAACGACCATCACGGTCTGAAATTATGCTTAATGGTACACCATGACGGCTTACGATCTCGCTGATGTAGATACGAGCTAACTTCTCGTTCTTGAAGTCCTCACGAATCGGAATGAAGTGAGATGACTTTGTAAGACGATCGACTATTACCCATATGGTTCATACCCATTGGAGGTGCGAGGTAACCCGGTAATGAAGTCCATGGTTATGTTTTCCCACTTCCATACAGGTATTTCGGGTTGCATGTTGAAAAAGCCCTAACATCCCCTATTCGTACCTACTCTCACTTGTGCACCCCAACTTCACCCCCAAGCTTCCCTCCTCCTCTACCCGGCTTCGTAACCCACCGCCTAAGCTCCATCGCACCACCACATTATCACTCCGACCCAATCGCCCAATCGTTCCCCTGCAACCCGCTCCATTGCAAACTGATCACTCTCCCTCTTCAACGTCATCGTACCCATGGTGTTCAATGTATGGTTTTTTTATTCGAACATCAGCCGTCAAGGGTAATATTGTTCGAGTAGTTGCTTAAAACATACATTTGACTTGATTATATGTGTCTTTACACGAGTTGATTATGTGTTTACTTGATTTGTAGTCGGGATCCTCCTAAACCAAACCACACACCATCTTGTTGTACACATGAGGTAGTGCATTGTTTCTAAACGACTGGACAATTGTCACACCCCGACCCGCAGCGGAATAAAAGTCGGGGCATAATTGGGTTATCACCAAAGCTTATGATATTTACTAAGATGTTTCATATTTATTAAATTCACATTACAAACTTAAATATCCAAAAACAAAATTCATACAATTACAAAGGAAAATGAAACTATATATTTATTCCAAAGCATAACTTGTTTATTCTTCTAGGCCATCCTAAGTGTATCCTGTCTCGACTGGATCACCTGTATCATGTGTAAAACAGGGGAGATTTTGGGTCAACAAAAGTTGGCAAGTGAACCTTGATAAAACATTTTAACTAATTTCTTATTTTATTTATTAAAGAAAATTCGTGCATTAATCACATGTGAGCAAACATATATATGAAAACAATCACAAACCACTTTGGATGAGTATATGACATGAATAATGATGCATTTGAGATCAAGGCTCAATCAAACGGAGCCGATCTAATGAGGCTCCTGATGCTCAACCCGTATCCCACGGGGAACTGATGGGCCTAATGAAATGCGTGCACTTAAATGATAAATTTAATCGACATATAATTCACACAACAATCAATCACATTTGATCACGGATATGATGTATGCACAAGTGTTTAAATAAAATAAAAGAATAGTACGACACATGATAACCCCCAAAACATGATTAAAACGGGGAATTGGTAGAGATTCACTCACTGTGGGTGCGTTCCTTGATAATGATAAATGCGCACGAATTTATGATTCAACCGACGAGGGAAAACTAACCTAAATAATAACGAAACAATTCGATAAATAAATAATTTTATTTGAGATTAATATTTTTAATTAGTGCTCTTAATGAGATTTTTAGATTTATTTTTATAAGTTTATTGCAAATTTTTAACCTTAGGAAATCTTATTTTTTAGTATTTTTAAATAATTTTTAAATTTTAATAAGTAAAAATAAGAAAACAGATTTTTAAAAATATGTTGACCTTGTCAGGTCTGACCGGTCGGATAGCATGAAGTTCAGGCGGCGAGTGAGGTTCGAACCCGTGACCTCCGTATACGTGCACGCAGCTCTACCAACTGAGCTACGTGTCTAACCCGAAATATTCTCTGTTTTAATTATATATATATACTAACTAGCTTTAACCTTATTTAGTTTTTATTAAAAAGGTTTTAATATGGCCGAAACTGGTTACAGAACCCAGACTCGAACTCGGGATCTATGGTTCGAGTGCACACAGTCCAACCAGTTGGGCTGTGTGTCTAATCAGCATAAACACTGGATTATATTCATTTTATATATATACTGTGAATTGATCTGAATAAGTTTAAAAAAGTGTTGGCTTTATTTCAGAAAATCGAAAACATGTGCGACTCGAACTTAGGACGTGTGCTTTGTAATTGCACACAGTCCACCGCTAGAATGTGTGTCTAACCTGGTTAAATACCCGTTTTTATTTATATTAAAACACTAACTTAACTCCGTGTTCTTCACCATTCAAAAATCCCAACAATGATTCCGACTGAATAAACTGATTAAACAGTTTTGATTACTGTTTTGAGCTACTAATTTACTAATCAAGAGATAGCAAGGAGGTTTAGATAATTACCGATTTGGAGAACGACTACGGTTTTCTGGTTAGAATTTCCGGCGATATTCCGGCGAGTGCGAAAGTCTCCGGCAACGTGCTTTGAAAGGAATAAAGTTTCAGGAAGAGAGTGCGGTTCTGAGCGAAATGTTTACAAGGAATTTGGGTGGGTATTTATAAGGTGGACAGGCTTGCTCGGTTTCGATTTAGAGGCCAAAATTCACGGTCAATGATTTCAATTCTCAAAGGAAACGGTTTTGACTCAATTGAGTGTTAAGCAACGGTTATAACTGATGTCGAAATCAGTTTACACGTTTCCGTCAAGGGAAAGTAGCAACATTTGCGGAGTCTTCGTTTTTGCCGGCGATTTCGGATTCTGAGTTTTCTGATTACAGGTTTTGATTTTTGGTTTTACCATAAGTGTTATTGTTTAAGTATTAATCACAAAAAATGTGTGTGGCGGAGTGGTGTGATGTGTGTGTGTCTACACGGTAGACCCGGGTTCGAGACCCGGCTACCCTGTTTTGTTTATTTGTTTTTAATTTGATTTACTTATTATTATTATTTATTAATTATGGTTAAATTCTAAATTATTTATTAGTTATGTATCATTTAAAATAACCGGCACAATAAATACGCAACGAACTTATAACTGAATATTTGATTATAAAACGAAGCGGGTTTTGAAACCCGTTTTACGACGAATGTTACAGTATCCCCTACTTTTAGAAATTTCGTCCCGAAATTTAAGCAGTAGTGGTAACCGGAAAAAGATGCGGGTATTTTTCGCGCATTGAGTCTTCACGTTCCCAAGTAAACTCGGGTCCTCGTTTTGACTCCCAACGTACCCTGACAATTGGAATCCGACTTCGCCTCAAACGCTTCTCTCCGAAATCCATGATTTCCACTGGTCTTTCAACGAAGTGCATCGATTCATCGACTTGAATGTCTTCTAGAGGAATATGGAGGTTTTCATCGGCGTGGCACTTTTTCAAGTTTGATACGTGGAATGTGGGATGAATTCTGTTGAGCTCTTCTGGTAGGTCAAGCTTGTATGCTACAGGACCTACTCTCTCTAGTATCTTGAAAGGTCCTACGTAGCGTGGTGCTAGCTTGCCCTTCTGGCCAAAACGAACCACCCCCTTCCACGGTGATACTTTTAAAAGTACTCGATCACCAATGTCAAACTCCAAGGGCTTTCGTCGTTTGTCAGCGTAACTCTTTTGACGACTTTGAGCCGCTAGAAGATTGTTTCGAATTTGAAGGGTCTTGTCGGTTGTTTCTTGAATTAATTCTGGTCCGGTGATTTGCGCTTCCCCAATTTCGTGCCAACATACTGGAGATCGGCACTTACGACCATGTAAAGCTTCGAAAGGAGCCATGCTGATACTTGAATGATAGCTATTGTTGTACGAAAACTCGCCTAACGGTAAGTGAGCGTCCCAGTTCCCTTTGAAGTGTATGACACATGCTCGCAGCATGTCTTCAAGGGTTTGGATGGTGTGTTCAGATTGACAATCAGTTTGAGGATGAAAAGCGGTACTGAGGTCTAATTGTGTACCTAAAGCGGTTTGTACGGCTCGCCATGTTCGTGAACTGAAACGACCATCACGGTCTGAAATGATGCTTAATGGTACACCATGACGGCTTACGATCTCGCTGATGTAGATACGAGCTAACTTCTCGTTCTTGAAGTCCTCACGAATCGGAATGAAGTGAGATGACTTTGTAAGACGATCGACTATTACCCATATGGTGTCATACCCATTGGAGGTGCGAGGTAACCCGGTAATGAAGTCCATGGTTATGTTTTCCCACTTCCATACAGGTATTTCGGGTTGGACTAAAAGTCCTGAAGGTCTTTGATGTTCAGCTTTGACTTTGGAGCAGGTAAGGCACTTGGAAACAAAAACAGCGATATCCTTTTTCATGCCAGGCTACCAGTAGGTGTATCGTAGGTCTTGATACATCTTGTCGGCTCCTGGGTGTACGGAGTATCGTGTTTTGTGCGCCTCATTCATGAGGAAATCATGAAGGTTATCGCGATCAGGAATCCATATGCGGTTTAAATAGTATAGAATACCGTCGGATTTGGTTTCGATTTTGAGTTCAGCTCCACATGACAGCTCGTCGTGTACGTCATTTTCTGTTACAGAAACATGTTGAGCTGCCCGGATTCGATCTTTGATGTCGGTTATGATTTGCGAACATAGATGACGAATGGAGTTCGCATAACCTTTTCGACTGAGCGCATCGGCCACCACGTTTGCCTTGCCAGGATGGTACCGAATTTCACAGTCGTAGTCGTTGAGCAGTTCGACCCATCTTCGTTGCCTCATATTCAACTCTTTCTGGTTGAAGATATGTTGGAGACTCTTGTGGTCAGTGTATATTTCACACTTGGTACCGTAGAGGTAATGTCTCCATATCTTGAGAGCGAACACAACGGCTCCAAGTTCCAGGTCGTGGGTGGTGTAATTCTCCTCGTGAACCTTGAGTTGCCTAGAGGCATAGGCTATCAGTTTTCCTCTTTGCATCAATACACAGCCTAGCCCTTGCCCTGATGCGTCGCAATATACCACAAAGTCATCGCAACCCTCAGGGAGTGTGAGGATAGGTGCGTCACAAAGTTTTTGCTTTAGAGTTTGGAAGGCCTCCTCTTGCTTAGGTCCCCATATGAAGGGTTTTCCTTTATGAGTCAAGGCCGTGAGTGGTACAGCAATACGGGAAAAATTAGCAATGAAGCGTCGATAGTAACCAGCCAAACCAAGAAATGACCTAACTTCGGTAGGGGTACGTGGCGCTTGCCATTCCTATACTGCCTTGATTTTTTAAGGATCGACATGAATTCCCTTTTTATTGACAACATGTCCAAGGAATTGGACTTCTCCTAACCAGAATTCGCATTTTGAGAACTTAGCGTAAAGCTTTTTAGTCCTTAAGAGTGTAAGGATGAGTCGAAGGTTTCGCTCATGATCGGATTTAGACTTGGAGTAGATAAGGATGTCGTCGATGAAGACTATGACGAAACGGTCGAGGTAGGGTTTGCATACCCTATTCATTAAATCCATGAAGACAGCGGGGGCGTTGGTTAAACCGAATGGCATGACCATGAACTCGTAATGACCATAACGAGTCTGGAAGGCGGTTTTTGGGATATCTTCTTCGTGCACTCTGAGCTGATGATAATTAGAACGAAGGTCGATTTTTGAAAAGCAGGTGGCGCCTTGAAGTTGGTCTAGGAGGTCATCAATGCGAGGCAGTGGATAGCGATTTTTAACCGTCAACTTGTTGAGTTCTCTATAATCAATGCACATGTGAAACGTTCCGTCTTTCTTCTTCACAAAAAGGACAGGTGCACCCCAAGGCGATGAGCTAGGACGTATGAATCCTTTGTCAGTCAGCTCTTGCAGTTGACTGGCCAGTTCTTGCATCTCGGATGGGGCTAACCTATAAGGATATTTTGCGACCGGCGTAGCGGCCAGGTACAAGATCGATGCGAAATTCGACTTCTCTCACAGGAGGAAGTCCTGAAATGTCGCCGGGAAAAACTTGTGGGAATTCCTTCACAATTGGGATATCTTCGAGTTTCCTCTCCTTGTTTCCCTTCTTGACGACGTGAGTTAGGAATGCGACATAGTTCTTGCGGAGATAACTTCGGGCTTGAAGGCAGGACATCAATTTGAGTCCTTTCGAAGGGGTTTCCCCAAAAATACGTAGTGTCTGACCGTCTGCAAGAGGTATGCGAATGAATTTTTCGTGGCACACCACCTCAGCGTGATGCTGGCTGAGCCAGTCCATACCGATTATAACATCGAAACTTCCCAACTTCATAGGGATGAGGTCAATTGGAAAATCGTGATCTTTTAGGGTGAGAGTACAATTGCGTATAATAGAATTTAATGAAGTGGGTTTTCCGTCAGCAACTTCGACCGTTAGTGATTCCATGAGATTAACACGAGGTTGGTCGAGGATAGGTTCGAATTCTAAGGACACAAAGCTCTTATCCGCACCAGTATCGAATAATATGGATGCATAACTATCATTGATGAGAAACGTACCGTTGACCACGTTGTTGTCAGCCCTAGCTTGGTTGGCATTGATATTGAAAGCTCTTCCTCTTGCAGGTGGAGGAGCTTGGTTAGCTTGGTTTACCGGGTTCGCTTTAGCTTGGGCATGGATGATGTTTACTAGGCGTGGACAAGAGTTCCTGAAGTGGTTTGGGTCCCCCCAGTTGAAACAAGCTCGCATGGGTTGCATCATGGGGTAGTTGGGTTGGTAGTAAGGTTGGGCTGCGTGTTGTGCAGGTGGTAGAAGTAAGGGTTGTTGGGCTTGACCCACCATTTGATTTTGGGTTTGAGTTTGTGGTTGACTGTGGTTCATTCGCTGAAGGGTACGGCAGGTTTGGATGGTGTGACCTGCACGGCCACAACTTGTGCAATGTTGGCAGGGGTTTTCGGGAGGGTGATGGTATTAACAGCGGTTGCACTTTGGGTGTGGGCCAGTGTATGGCTTTTTGAATGGTGCGAATGGAGGAGTAACTTGGGTGATTGGTGCAGCAGTGATGGGAGGGTTTGTTTGAGTGACAGCAAAATTCTTGCCATTTCGCTTCCTCTTACCAGCAAACTTCGAGGATGAGACTGGGTGGTTTGGAGTTGGGGTCTCAATGGGTGCTTTCTTCTTCTCATCTTTGAACTTGCCGTTACGAATGCGATTTTCAGTGAGTTCTGTAGCTAACTCCATTGCGGCTTCAATTGTTGCAGGCGAAATGCTTAAAACCGAATCTTGGATTTTCGAGGGGAGGCCTCGAATGTAGTGTTCGACTAAGCGGTACAAGGGGGTGAACAAATTGAGGATCATCTGGTTCAACTCGAGAAATCTCTTATTAAATATGAAGTGTGGTCTCCTTCCTTTTGTTTCAGTGCGTGGAATTCGTCTTCCAGCTTTTTGATTTCGCTTCTTGGACAGAAGCGTCTTGTCATGAGTTCCCTTAACTCTTCCCATGTTAAGGCCATGGCATCTTCAACTCCTCGCTTACCCTTTTCCGTGTTCCACTAGGTAAGGGCTACCCCAAATAGTCTTCCAGTTGCGTAACGTACCTTACGGTCCTCGGGACAATCGCAATTGAGGAAAGTAGTTTTCCATTTCTTCAAACCAGTGAAGGAGGGCGGTAACACCTTCGGTCCCTTCATATTTTGGGGGATCGCAGGATTTGAAGTGTTTGTAGGTGCACTTGGGGGTTTTGGAAGGAGGGTTGGCGACGCTCTGGTCTTCTTGGTTGGGAGGGTTGATGGGATTAGCGGCGAGAGCTTGTTGAACTTGAAGCACGATGTCAGGAAGCACTGCGGCCATTTGTTTAGCAATTTGTGTGGCCAAGCGTTCGTTTGACTTTCCTGACTTTCTACCTCCTCGTAGTTGCCTAGCCGATATCTACAGGAACATATATAGGAAGATTGTGAGTTTAAGAATTTTCTAGGTGTCATGTGTCGTAAAAAGAATGAAAAACAACATAACTGACAATAATTTAACTACATCCATAGGATGTCTTGGGTTTGCTCATGTTTGGGCCTCCAAATGTCCCCCATACCATTGCCTGTGTAGTCATGTGGGCCCCCATGACTATTGGGCTTGGTAGGATTCACATTGGTGTCGGGGGGTTAACACTCGCACCACCCGAATGAAAATCGTAAAATATGATTGTGAGATGTATGGTAGGAGGGTGTCCAGGTGTAGACACAATGACAACTCAAAGTGGGGTTAGCTCACACGACGTTTGGTATAGCATGCTTTGGCCTAATAGGTCCTTCGTACTCTCATCGTTAGTCCCCAGGTAGGCAAACTGGTCCTTTATTTTGGATTTATACGAATGCCAAGCCTAAACAGGACGTTCCGACTACCGGTACTCATACCCTTCCAGTTACTACATGCCCGTCGTGAGAACTCACTTTGATGTGATTTGAAAAATACAAAATCATTGCAAAAATCATGGAAATCGTGAGGTGTGTGCTCTCACAGATATGATATGTTATGAGGATATGAATTATGATGAGCATTGCATAATAACATGTATTTGTGAGCGTGCTTGCATAATATTGGGTGTGAAAATAAACATGAAACATATAAACATCATGAATTTTGCATGTAACGCATAAACAATTAAAATTTAATCAACTATAGTATAGGCTCTAAGGGTCTAATAACCTATCCTATATCCCTATAGTCACAAGCTCTGATACCAATCTGTCATACCCCGACCCGCAGCGGAATAAAAGTCGGGGCATAATTGGGTTATCACCAAAGCTCATGATATTTACTAAGATGTTTCATATTTATTAAATTCACATTACAAACTTAAATATCCAAAAACAAAATTCATACAATTACAAAGGAAAATGAAACTATATATTTATTCCAAAGCCTAACTTGTTTATTCTTCTAGGCCATCCTAAGTGTTTCCTGTCTCGGCTGGATCACCTGTATCATGTGTAAAACAGGGAGATTTTGGGTCAACAAAAGTTGGCGAGTGAACCTTGATAAAACATTTTAACTAATTTCTTATTTTATTTATTAAAGAAAATTCGTGCATCAATCACATGTGAGCAAACATATATATGTAAACAATCACAAATTACTTTGGATGAGTATATGACATGAATGATGATGTATTTGAGATCAAGGCTCAATCAAACGGAGCCGATCTAATGAGGCTCCTGATGCTCAACCCGTATCCCACGGGGAACTGATGGGCCTAATGAAATGCGTGCACTTAAATGATAAATTTAATCGAGATATAATTCACACAACAATCAATCACATTTGATCACGGATATGATGTATGCACAAGTGTTTAAATAAAATAAAAGAATAGTACGACACATGATACACCCCAAAACATGATTAAAACGGGGAATTGGTAGAGATTCACTCACTGTGGGTGCGTTCCTTGATAATGATGAATGCGCACGAATTTATGATTCAACCGACGAGGTAAAACTAACCTAAATAATAACGAAACAATTCGATAAATAAATAATTTTATTTGAGATTAATATTTTTAATTAGTGCTCTTAATGAGATTTTTAGATTTTTTTTTATGAGTTTATTGCAAATTTTTACCTTAGGAAATCTATTTTTTAGTATTTTTAAATAATTTTTCAATTTTAATAAGTAAAAATAAGAAAACAGATTTTTCAAAATATGTTGACCTTGTCAGGTCTGACCGGTCGGATAGCATGAAGTTCAGGCGGCGAGTGAGGTTCGAACCTGTGACCTCCCGTATACGTGCACGCAGCTCTACCAACTGAGCTACGTGTCTAACCCGAAATATCCTCTGTTTTAATTAAATATATATATATACTAACTAGCTTTAACCTTATTTAGTTTTTATTAAAAAGGTTTTAATATGGCCGAAACTGGTTACAGAACCCAGACTCGAACTCGGGATCTATGGTTCGAGTGCACACAGTCCAACCAGTTTGGATGTGTGTCTAATCTGCATAAACACTGGATTATATTCATTTTATATATATACTGTGAATTGATCTGAATATGTTTAAAAAAGTGTTGGCTTTATTTCAGAAAATCGGAAACATGTGCGACTCGAACTCGGGACGTGTGCTTTGTAATTGCACACAGTCCACCGCTGGACTGTGTGTCTAACCCGTTTTTATTTATATTAAAACACTAACTTAACTTCGTGTTCTTCACCATTCAAAAATCCCGACAATGATTCCGACGGAATAAACTGACTAAACAGTTTTGATTACTGTTTTGAGCTACTAATTTACTAATCAAGAGATAGCAAGGAGGTTTAGATAATTACCGTTTTGGAGAACGACTACGGTTTTCTGGTTAGAATTTCCGGCGATATTCCAGCGAGTGCGAAAGTCTCCAGCAACGTGCTTTGAAAGGAATAAAGTTTCCGGAAGAGAGTACGGTTCTGAGTGAAATGTTTAAAAGGAATTTGGGTGGGTATTTATAAGGTGGACATGCTTGCTCGGTTTCGATTTATAGGCCAAAATTCACGGTCAATGATTTCAATTCTCAAAGGAAACGGTTTTTTACTCAATTGAGTGTTAAGCAACGGTTATAACTGATGTCGAAATCAGTTTACGCGTTTTAGTCAAGGGAAAGTAGCAACATTTGCGGAGTCTTCGTTTTTGCCGGCGATTTCGGGTTCTGAGTTTTCTGATTTACAGGTTTTGATTTTTGATTTTACCATAAGTGTTATTTGTTTAAGTATTAATCACAAAAAATGTGTGTGGCGGAGTGGTGTGATGTGTGTGTGTCTACGCGATAGACCCGGGTTCGAGACCCGGCTACCCTGTTTTGTTTATTTGTTTTTAATTTGATTTATTTATTATTATTATTTATTAATTACGGTTAAATTCTAAATTATTTATTAGTTATGTATCATTTAAAATAACCGGCACAATAAATACGCAACGAACTTATAACTGAATATTTGATTATAAAACGAAGCGGGTTTTGAAACCCGTTTTATGTGCATATAATTTACATTTTTAGACATTGGTGTCTACCGTGTCAGTTAACGATGTTATTTAACAAAACGAACGTTAATGATAACCCGATAATAATAATAAGTTCAAAATATTATTAAATGCTTGAATAGTATTTTAATAACGTGCACTATGTGAAAATAATATTTAAGACCATAATTCCATGAAGATTCGGTGTTAATATACGATTTAACGAATGATGCGATGTGTTTAATATTATGGTATGTATGTATTATGATTATATATACTTGAAATGTAGGTATTGTTAGGATTTGAGTTTTAATTTGTGTGTTTTAGGTGAACTAATTATGCATGAATAATAGTATAAGATGAAATTGCAGCGGAATTATATGAACACACAAATTTGAGAAGATATCAAACTAAACTTGTATCAATGATTATAATCGAAAGGTTACAAGAATTATTTTACACTCCCCTTGTGCCTGATTACTCATTTTTGTTCATACAATAAGGATTTCAAGTGATGAAATAAATCTCTAACATGTGAAATCTATTTATACTAAGTACAAACATCTGTTCACAATCAATGCTAACATCACCCTGATAGCGACATCTAACATTTTTAACAGAAAAGATTTCACATATGTTAGATGCATCTGCTGGAATTAACAACTTTGACTAAGAGTGTTACATTAATAAAATAGGTTCTTTAAACCTATGTTGACTAGTTCCAAACATCTGTTTAGACCTAACAAATGTTTGGTTTTCCCCATCAGTGCTTCGTCTTCAACAAGGCTTTGGCCTTTAATAGATGTTTCTTCTTCTCCAACAGTTCTTTCCAGTCTTCAATAGAGTTTTGTAATCTTCAACGGATGTTCTATTAGTGTTCGAGATTCACTATATTTGGGGAGAGATGTAGATAATTTCTTATTTATTTCTTTATCAAAGTAGTATGTTTTGGCTTTTGATATCATCTTTACTTCTATTGGTCTAACAATCTCCTCCTAGAACAGATGATGCCAAAACTCAACTTGATCATCTTTTATTTCTCATTAGGTTCTCTCTAATCTGACCTTTAATTTGTAACTCAAATTTCAGTGAGTAGTGATCTTCTGGATCCCTTTCGAGTTCAAGACCCAATAGGTCTTGCATATCTTCATTTTTAAGGCCAAAGGCACTATTCATGGAAAATTTTTTTAACTTCTCTGTTAGCCCTATCAGACTTTCATTTTAGAATTTTTGAGGCTTGTTGTATTTCCTGGGCCAAAAGTATTGAGGATGAGTTTGGGGAACTGGCCTTCCTAAAATTTTACCAAGTAGATCTACTGGATTTGCATTTGGATGCCCATGCAGCAGTTTATTTCTAAGTCCTTCCTTCTTGAGCTTATCTTGTTACATCTTCATATCTTCTTTTGACATCTCCTTTTTTTCTTTTGAGATAGCTTCTTGGAGCTGTTGAGATGTTCTTTGCTAAAGGTAACTCTGAAGGATCAACTAATGTTTGATGGGGAAGTCTTCTTGTTCATAATATGGCTTTCTTGGGATTAAGGGATCTTTTTCTCTTAAAATTTCAAGCTTATAATAATTTTATGTGATTGTTGGCTCATCCCATTTTGCCATTGATCTCATGGTGCTAAAGTTGGATGCAACCATTTCTTCCTTCATCCTCTTCAACTATTTTTGTCATTTGGCCTTTTTCATGCTTTTTAGTTGGGAGATGTTGTACAATAGTAACTTTTCAATCCTTAAGTTTTCTTCAAGTAAGGACTCAATTGATCATCCTGCAAATTGTGCTCGGTTGCTTTATAAGGTTTTTTTTCATGATGTGATCTAGAGAGTCTTCTCTTAATGCCCTTTTGATATCTGGATCTTGAATAGGAGCATGAAACAAATTGTTGCAGGCATCTTTAGCATAATTTCTAAGGCATTCACCTTTTGGAGTTCTTCATAAAAGATTAGTTGTGCCTATTTATCATCTTTTCCTTGGCTTCTCTCAACAACTAGTTTATTTGTTTGCTTCAACTACAACTCCAAATATTCTTTGACATTTAATGGCTTTGGGAAGATTTGAAGAGAAGGAAATGTGAGTTAACTTGTATTTGATGTAGAGTAGAAGGACTATATATCTTATGATACAATGCTCAACTCTGATGGATGTACAAAGGTGATTATGGTAGATGTGGAAGGAATGGTGAGTTAGTTGGTTGGAGATAGTATTGATGATGTGGTTCTAATGGGTGAGGCTTGAGATGTTTCTTCTTCGTCATCTTGGATAATGAATTTAGCTTCTTTTTTTTCGGGTTTGTATGGTGGGTGTTTTTGTGATAAGAAGACCAGCAGGGGCCTTTTGAGAAATAGGCTTGTCTGGTTCTGGTAATGTGGTAACGGTTGTTGTAATTGTAACATATGTTGTCACTTTTGTAATGGCAACAGTTGTTTGGAGAGGTAGATTAGTGGTTTGAGTGGTGGAAGTGGTTTGTGAAACAGTGGTTTGTTTTGATGAAACAGTGGAAGATGCAACAGAGCTTTGAGGTCATTATCTTGCAGGTTTTCTTCTTGTGGAGGCATCTGTTAAAGAACCTAGATTCTTTTGAACTCTTTTTCGTTCAAAGATCTATTTTAGAGTATTGTGAGCTTCTCTAGTGTCTCTCTTCTTCTCCTTTTCAATGGCTCTTCTTTAGCTCTTTTGACATGAGGAGGAAGCTTTCTCATGTTGTCATTCTCCCTTTTTTGGCATCATTTTCTGGATACCTAGGCTTTGATCTCTGCTTGTGTATCTTTGTACCTTGCTTCAATCATATTCCTAATCATCTCCAAATACATATTGTGAGTGGAATCAGCAGATAACTTTTGTAGTTGAAGATAAGGTTGTGCATTTGCACCAGAATGGTTACCATTTCTTTGATTTAATCAACGGAGGATTCCATTTTGTCTACTCTTCTTATCAATTCTTGATATCTTAATCCATCACCTAGACTAATATGATCATCTGAAGTCCCACCAGAAGTGGTTGTATTTGGATTTGAGCCAAATGTGCCTTGTTTTTGGTTCTTGGTTCTAGGGACTTGCAACTGATAGAGCATGTACTATTGTAGACTCAATAGTTGTTGCCTTTAATGAGGTCTTAGCTATCTAATACAACTGTGAGACTATAGTCCCAATAATTGTAGTGTTTGCCTCACTTGAAAAACCTCCAAGTTTCACTTGTGACACAAGGGGTGTACCCTCATATGCTTGTGGGTTAGCAATGATCTTTGGACTTGGCCTAGTCAGATGTGGGGGCATACCCTCTGTGATTGGTGATAGTGAGGAACTAGGAGTGTTACAACAATATCCTTATGTGAGGATATGTGAGGAGTTTGGATATGTGGAGATGTATGCATCTTTTGTGAGGAAGTAACACGAGATGTTAGTTACATTTGTGTTGCAGCAGATTTCTTTGGCATCTCAACCTCCAAAGTTAGCTTTTTGGCGCGTTTGGCTTTGCATATTGAAATGGTTTTTGTGGATTTTGCTGATGTGGGTACCACAGTGTGTAACACCCCTATCACGTGGAAAACAACACACGACGGAAACATCAGGAAGTCATGTTACAAATTGTTCACAACACATGGTACTAAAGTTTCATTGTATTAATTAAATGGATTACATTGTTGTTCAAACACAAAAAACGATTATTTTTAAAATAAAGCTGACTAAGCCCCAAGTCCATTCCTATGTGAAGCATACTTGATCATGCATTAGTACCTGAAACATATGTGAAAATAACGGGTCAACACAAAGTTGGTGACTAATATAGGTTTTGTGGCCAAGTATTTGGCAAAAGTTTTGTTATTGCAATACATTGCCCAACTACACGAGTTAATGCGTGAAAATAGATTTTTGTATCAAAGTATATGGCGAAAGTTTAGAATTGCAATACATTGTGTTTGATAATAAAAGTTTGTGACAAAAGTGTATTGTGGATGGCAATATGTATAAAACCAAGCAATTTATGTTAACCAAAATTGTATAGTGTACTTCGTTTCAATTGTACTTGTTTGCACATAAACACTTTGCATAGAAACTAACCAAGAAGTTGTGAAAGTACTTTTAGAAATCCAATCAAGGATTTACAATAGTACATTGAGTATCCAACAAGGATTTATACTTTGTTTCACCACATAAGATTTGCACGTAAACACTTAGTAAGTAACCAACCAAGAACTTGTGAAAGTACTTTTAGAAATCCAATCAGGTATTTAGAATAGTAATTTGAGTATCCAACAAGGATTTATCTTGTGATTTGTACTTTGTTTCACCACTTAAGATTGCACATAAAGAATTAGCATAGAAACCAACCAAGAACTTACGAAAGTACTTTTAGAAATCTAATCAATGATTTAGAATAGCACTTTGAGTATCCAACAAGGATCTACCTATTTGCGTAGAAAGATCTAACAAGGATTTTGGAATTTGTACGTTGTTCCATCACATAAGTTGTATACACAAAGAACACTTAGTAAACAAATATGCCATAACGTAATATTTGAGAAAAATTGGTTTGCAAATATGAATCACCCAAAACAATTTGAAAACGGAAAAGTGAGGACTATGTACTCACTTTTGTCTATGATGTGTTTACACATGCTTGCAAAGCTCAAGTGTTTCCTAATAACAAGGATTTGTTCTTCAAAGTTTTGTTGCGATGATGTTTGTGGATGAATATGGTTTATGGAAACTTTGTAAATTTGAAAATGTTTAAATTCTTAGAGAATGGAAATTTTGACAGCCTTTTGTGTTACCTTTGTAAAATATGTTTAAAATAGTAAACATTGTTGAGAAAAACAGTGTTTGAAGAGAACTTCTAGATAGTCGATGAGGACTACTTGTATAAGGAACTTATGTGTGTGTGAAAATTTTCGAGGAATAATAAAGAAATGTGTAGCATATATTCCAAAGATGAGGAGGATCATTTGGTGTTGGAATTGGGGACCAAAAATGTTGGTTATAATTTAATATATCTCATAAATATCTCAAGTTACTACAACATTTTATCAACTGTTGAGCATGTAAACGACCTCTACTAGCCGTTGAGCAGGTTCGCAGAACCTCTACCGGCTTGAGCAGGTACTACAACCTCTTACCAGTTGTTAAGCAGCTATACGACCTTTAAAGCTTATAAATTTGGAGTGTATTGCCAAGTATATGGCAAGAATGGTTTTGTATGGCATTATTTTGTAGTAAAACAATTTGTGTCAATCTTGATAAACAAATAATCGTCTTGCATGGAATTCGGGGTTCTAACTATTTGCATAAAAAGACCCATTAAGGATCTCAAAGATGGAACTATTCATTCCACCAAGGTCTTCCAGTCCCACCACACATCCAGAAGCAGGAATGATAGGTGTACATTTGAACCTTGTGTCAACTTGTAAGAAACCGTGTGGTGAAAACCAAATGGTTTCCTAGAAAAAAATTGCTCGGTTTCCATCATTCCACTAAGGTCTTCCCAAACCACACAATGGGAAGCATGAATGGGTCGTCACACCTAAAGCGCTTATAACTTTCAAAATGCTTATAGAAGTATAATATACTCAGGGTCGGCTTGATCAGAGTTAATGAATGTACTTGTTTTGAATATTGCACACATCACACATACAACTAAGTAAGCTGATAAAACTTATTGGTCTAAGATAACATAAAATCTTCAAGTGATTCGAATAACGCTACGATGGATAGTACATAAAAGCATTATATATAGGAAGTACAGCTGGTGTATCCACCATGCCCTTATCATATTACACTCGTCTCGTTATCCTACATCACTCTAGATTCTATGTTATAATACCTACCAGGACTTACTATGATTTCCATGCACCGAATTTTATAATTATGCGTGCATCCATAATTACGCAATTCATCACATAGTCTGCATAACTCATCTTGTTAAGTACGGGAGAACAAACATGGTCAAAGACAACTCTTAAATCAAATAAATTTCTCAATGATACAACAAAAATTGGAGCAATACGTGTTTCACACTAGTAAAATGGCAATACGTGTTTCATGCTAGTAAATTTGGAAGTACATGTTTCACACTAGCACAAATGGTAATACGTGTTTCATGCTAGAAAAATGGTAGTATGCTTTTCACACTAGCACAATTGGTAATACGTGTTTCATAGATAAAAGAGTTCTTAGGATTGGTATAGATTGTGTGGCTGCACTAGATGCGATCCCAAATGGGAGAAACTACGATAGTAGCTTAAATTTGTAAAGAAAAGAATCCTCGAAGTCGATATATAGATGTATATTACACATACGTGTAATCATATTGGATTTGTTGGTCCCAGATGGAAAAATGCTCTTTTAACTTAATATGGCAATTGATTTCAACAAATATGAAATAGTGTGCGGAAATAGAAATCGAACTTTCAAGAAACGACAACTACAAAATTTTCAAGTTTATATCACTTTGAAACAAAATGGTTTACAAGGTGATTGTGAGATTATTGACTAGTACAAACGAATACTTGTATAATTCTGTGGTGAAAGGCTAATGGATTTTTTGTAGTAGGTATTAAGTGCTTGGCTTGACTTCTCCCCTTTCGGTGGTTTTAACTCTCAATTTATAGAATGTTCTTAGCATTAATAAACAAATTGTTTATTCATGCACTTGCTCTGCATAAAGTGGCTTCTTTACATATTCATTGAATCCACTAGGGTCAACTTGCTACTTTAGGACAGAGCCTTATTTTTCAGACAAGTTGGTGTCTCAAAAGTCTTGAGATCCATCTCATCAGAAAATCTGATAAACAGAACATCAGAAATTCTTATGACTAGACTTTACCAGAAACTGATTATATTCATCAGAAATATCATCAGATCCATCAGAATGGTCTCTTCTGATTGTCTTTACTTGTTCTTTATCTATATCTGATATATGTAAAAGATGTGTTGTCCTTTTTCTTCTATCCAGCCTTGCCTCTTTGTTCTATTTGACCTTCTTGACATTATCTTCATAGTTGACCAGATAGATCACGTTTTTCTTCAATACTTACATAAAAGTTTCCTAACAATTTCCCCCTAAGTATTGTAAGAAAAAAACAACTCATATCAAGGAACTTTTGAAAAAGAACTTTCAAAACATCAAAATCCAAATAAGAGATAAAAACATTGTTCAGAACAAAACAAAGTAATAGAAATGTTCTCAAAATATTCTCTCCAGTCCACTCTTGTAGAGATCTCCTTTCTTCAGTTGCTTCTTGTATTCGATTAGCTTGTGACAGACCTTGTACATATCCTTGTACCAACCCCTGACTGTGATCCATTCATTTACGATGTCTTCTATTTCTTTCCTCAGCATCTCCTTATTCTTTCCTTTAGCCTTGAGTTATTCCTGTTTCTAATTCATGCAGTCTTTAATGTAATTACGTGTTTGGTTTGATACCTGCAGATTCATTTACTCTAAACAGAGCCTTTTTGTCTTCAAAATCCCTAAACACAACAGACAATTTAGGTTTTTAAAATATGACTCATGTTCTAGCTTTGTCACACCCCGACCCGCAGCGGATAAGGTGATCGGGCATGATTGGGTTATCATCAAAGCTCATGACATTTATTAAACGTTTCATATTCATTAATACAATTTAAATGGAAATTTACAATGATTGCTACAACATGATCTAACTACAATCTAAACTTCTTTGTTCTCTTCTAAGGCATATCCTATGTTTTCCTTGCTTCAACCTGTTCACCTGTATCATGTGTAAAAAGGTTTTTTTTGGATCAACATAATGTTGGCGAGTGAATCCTATGGAAAACATTTGAACAATTTATTTAAATTGATTATGAAATATGTGCACAACCAAACATGAGTAAAATTAGATGTAACTTGATCAACAATCATAATATGTTAAATGAAAACACACATGAACAATAATGGAACAATTAGAGGCACGCGATGCTCAACTCGTCTCTCACGAGGAACTGAGGGGCCTGATGAATGAATTGCATAAACATGATAATATGAATAACACACTACAAACAATATAAACTCAATGATACACACATGAATAATAATGAATTTGATGTGAAGCACGCGATGTTCTACTCGTCTCCCACGAGGAACTGATGGGCTTAATGTATGAGTTTCATATGACTTGACAAAAGGCAATAAGTAAATCACAACAATAAAAACAATCTAAGTTTAAGTCATGATGTGGTATGGCACAAGTTTAAATAAATAAATTAATTATTATCATAACACATGACACACCCCAAAACGTGTAATTTAAAAGGGGGAATTGTAAGATTCACTCACAGTGGGTGCGTTCGGTTGATGACGTTGAATGCACGCGAAGTGGTTTTAACCACGAGTGAGATTTAACCTAGATAAATCGCATTATGGTTTGGTAAGTAAACGGATTTTATTAAACTATTTTGGTAGGATTGTTGGGTGTATTTTTGTGAATTTGAGGCTATTTTCTAACCTTAAAAATGTCATTTTTAAGTATTTATAATTGATTTTTAATTAAAATAATTAAATAAAAAAAAATTTATTTTATTTTTGCTACAGTGACTTTGACCTGTTGACTTTGACTGGCGTTGACCGGTTCGAGGCATATTGTTGTGCGCTGGGTGAGGCTCGAACCCGAGACCTCCCGTACGCGTGCACGCAGCTCTACCAACTGAGCCTCGTGTCTAACCCGTTATATATCCGATTTTAATTACATATATACATTAATTAGAATTAAACAGAAATCCTTTTTATTTTAAAAACAGTTTAAACGAACCGGTCTTGCACTCCACAGGTCTCGAACCCGGGACCTGTGGTTTAATCCAACACACAGTCCACCGCTGGACTGTGTGTTCAACATATTATATCATTCGGTTTTTATTATACTTAAGTACTAATTATTTATTTTCTTTTCTGCCTTAATTAAAAAGAAGAGATAATGGTCCGAGTCGGTGCTGAAGACCGGACTCGAACTCGTGACCTGTGATATAAACAAACACACAGTCCACCGCTGGACTGTGTGTCTAACTTGGTTATTATTCCGGTTATCAATATACTTAACATATACTAGTGACGACCCCGGGTTCAGTTAAACAAAAAATTGGTTTTTATTAAAGGCAGCGTGTGTGAGACGGGATTCGAACTCGAGACCTTTGTATGTATAACGTTTTATGTGCACACAGTCCACCGCTGGACTGTGTGTCTAACCCGATTAATTTCATGATTTTAATTACACTTATAATATAACCAGTACATCGTCTTCTTCATCAAAGAATAACCAGAGAAAGTCGACTGACTGGTTCAAGGTTTTTTATCGGTTTATTAGTGTTTTACAGTCGATTAAGGTAAGATAAAAGTGAAAAGGAAAAGGAACTGGGCGGAGAAATATACCGACTGGATCCTCTGTTTTCCGGCAGAACTCCGGCGACAGAATTCACCTCCGGCGACGTGTTCCGTATAGCAGCTAGTCTCCGGAAAGCTTGGAAAAGGTAAGGGTGACTTCGGTAAAGGTTTAGGGGGTTCAGTAAAGCTCAGGGATTAAAACTCGGTTTTCCGGCGAAAAACAGGTTTATTCCGGCGAGTGGAATTTCGCCGAGAAAAGGTGTGATTTTTGAGCGAAAGTGTTTGTCGTCGGTTGTGGGTCAATTTATAGGAGAAAACGAGATGTATTTGGTCTGATTTTGGACTGTGTTCGTTTATTTAAAATTTCCGGCGGTTTTGAAAAGTGTCGCGGACTTCAAACATCGGTTATAACCGATGTCTGGTTAATGGTTTACGTTATAACGTAAATCGTAGTTAAGACTCGCGAGAATTTCGGGATTCCGACGACTGAACCGTTTGGGCGCCGGTTTTGAATTCGTAACGTTATTATATCAATTAAATGATTCTATTATATAACAAACAAAGCAGTTGGCGCAGTGGTTTGTGTGAGTGAGATAAGTTGCTTAGCTGATTCGGTACAGACCCGGGTTCGAAACCCGGCAGATGCAAATCATTTTTATTTTGCGATTTTTGACAGTTTTTCGAAAACTAAGTATATATTCCCGTATAATAATTGATTACGGATCGTTTAAAAATATTTTGGGCATTTAATTCGCAACGAAAATTTTGACTGACTGTTCGGTTGATAAACGGAGCGGGTTTGGTAAATCCGTTTTTGACGGATGTTACAGTATCCCCTGCTTTTTAGAAATTTCGTCCCGAAATTTAAATAATGATATATTTTGACTAAAAGGATGGTGATGTTTTGTTTGACAGTTGTATGCTTAACAAAATAAGGGCTTAAGTTTTTGTTCGAGGCGGTAACGTTCCTTGTAAGGGTTAAGTACCCTATTCAGGAATCGCTTTTTGTTGCCTACTGTATAAGTATTGATAAACAGGAATGATTTGCTAAAAAAATGATATCATGCATAAGAGTTTAGATACGTTTGGGAAAATATGGTTATATCCTAAGGCAAAACTTCTAACACTACAATCTACATGGAACATAAATAAAAACACAACAGCTGATATTTGAACATAAGTAAGCACAACAGCTAATATCCAAACATGAATGAACACATCAGCAAATATTTGAACATGAATAAACATAACAGCAAATATTCGAACATGAATATACACATCAGCGAATATTTGAACATGAATAAACACAACAGCAAATATTTGAATCCACATTCTGATAACATATATGTTTGAATGATGGAAGTTACTCTCTCGTTTGTTATGATGGAGAGGTTAGTTTATGTAGAAATGGAACACAATCCAATCTCTTTAAATAACATGATGATATAAATGTATCACAAATTCCAACCAAGGCAATACTAAATCCTACATGGAACTTCTCATAACCGCCTGATAATGCCTCTGATCCTTTGGCAAGAATACTTATATATAGGAAGTACCAGCGGCGTATCCACCATATTCTTGCCAATTTTTCATTAGTTTTATCCACAAGTTATGATTGGTTACCAAGAAACTAATAAATCCTACATAGAACTTCTCATAACCGTCCGATAATGCCTCTGATCCTTTGGCAAGAATACTTATATATAGGAAGTACCAGCGGCGTATCCACCATATTCTTGCCAAATTTTCATTAGTTTTATCAGTGAATTATGATTAGTCCTATAACTCTACAATCAATACAACAAACATAAATTACTGAAATGAAATATATCTGTGCGATCAAGGCTCAATCGAACGGAGCCGATCGTATTGCATGTACTGAAAATGAGATGGATGTGCGCTCAAGGCTCAATCAAACGGAGCCGAACGTATTGGATGTACTGAAATTGAAATTGTGTGCTCAAGGCTCAATCAAACGGAGCCGAGCGTATTGCATGTACTGAATATGAATAACTTAACCACACAAACAGCCTATGCATGGAACCTCTCATAACCGCCTGATAATGCCTCGATCATTTGACAAGAATACTTATATATAGGAAGTACCATCGGCGTATCCACCATATCCTTGTCAAATTTTCATTGACATTATCCGTAAGTTATGATTAGTTCTATGCGACTCTACAACAAACACAACAACCACAAGATACTGATAATGAAATTGTATGTGCGCTCAAGGCTCAATCAAACGGAGCCGAACGTATTGAATGAAGTTGTATGTGCGCTCAAGGCTCAATCAAACGGAGCCGAACGTATTGAATGTACTGAAATTGAACAACTTAATCTAAACAACCATCACACAATCAGCCTATGCATGGAACCTCTCATAACTGCCTGATAATGCCTCCGATCATTTGACAAGAATACTTATATATAGGAAGTACCATCGGCGTATCCACCATATCCTTGTCAAATTTTCGTTGACTTTATCCGAAAGTTATGGTTAGTTCGATGCGACTCTACTACAAACACCACAACCATAAGATACTGATAATGAAATTGTCTGTGCGCTCAAGGCTCAATCAAACGGAGCCGAACGTATTGCATGAACTGGAAATGTAAATTGAAATGTGCGCTCAAGGCTCAATCAAACGGAGCCGAATGTATTGCATGAACTGGAAATGTAAATTGAAATGTGCGCTCAAAGCTCAATCAAACGGAGCCGAACGTATTGCATGTATTGAAATGTAAAATGAAATAACCGATCAAGGCTCAAACAAACGGAGCCGATCGTGCGGGCACGCCCTGATCAACCCATAATAAAATGGGGATCAAACTCAACCTCGATGGATGGGGAGCTACGGCCTCGGCAAAAGCATATACTGAAAACAATATATAATATATAATATCCAATAATTTCTCTAACAGTCTACACATGTGATAAAGAAAAACATAAGACTAAACAATAGGAGTTGAATCTGGATCTTCGGCGAAGAGGACTAGCTGAGTATCTTCGTTTGGGCCGTCATTATCTTCGACAGGATTGGCATTGATATTGAAGACTCTTCCTCTTGCTGGTGGCATAGTGGTTGGGTTTTCTTGGTTTACTTGGTTAACTGGGTTTGATTGGGCTTGAGTGTTGATAACGTTAACCAATTGAGGGCATGTGTTTCTAAGGTGGGTAGGGTCGCCACAATTGAAACAGGCTCGCGCATATGGGAACATGGGGTATTGGGGTTGGTGATAAGTTTGGGCCATGTTTTGAGTAGGGGAAAAGGTTTGGTCTTGAAAGGTGCGACAAACATTGCTCAAATGACCATAGCGTCCACAAGTTGTACATAGCCGGCAAGGTAAAGTAAGGGGATGGTGATAAAAACAGTTGTTGCATCGAGGGTGAGGTCCAAGATATGGTTTCTTATTTGGGTAAGCTGAGTTGGGTGCCACTTGGTGATTGGGATAGCTCGGATGGGTACGGCATGAAAAACGGGTTGATTTCGTTGAGTAGCAGCGAAAAGTCGCCCGACTCTTCTTCTCTTAGGATTGGGTTGAGAAGGGGATTCAGTTTGAGTGGAGTCGGAGGTTTCAGTCGATTCTTTATCCTTCTTTTTCTCCTCCTTGAAGTCTTTGTTTCGGATTCGGTTCTCGGTGAGCTCTGTTGCTAGCTCCATTGCTGCTTCCAAAGTTGCAGGCTTGGTACTTATCACAGGGTCTTGAATCTTTGACGGAAGACCACGAATGTAGTGCTCGATCAAACGGTAGAGGGGAGTAAACATGTTGGGAACCATTTGATGTAATTCGAGGAACCTTTTGTTGTAGGTGGTGTGGTCTCCTTCCATTTGCTTCAATGAGTAAAATTCATCTTCTAACTTCTTGATTTCGCTCCTTGGGCAAAATCGTCTGGTCATGATTTCCTTCAATTCGTTCCAAGTTAAGGTCATAGCATCTTCCACACCTCGTTTGGCCTTCTCTGTATTCCACCAAGTAAGTGCTATCCCATATAATCGACCGGTAGCATAACGCACTTTGCGATCATCAAGGCAATCGCAATTTAGAAAAGTATTCTCCATTTCTTCAAACCAATGGAGGAGAGCGGTGACGCCTTCAGTCCCTTTGTATTTCGGAGGGTCGCATGATTTGAAATGCTTGTAGGTGCATTTAGTGGTATTTGGGGGAGAGTTGAAAATGTTTTGGTTTGCTTGATTGACGGGATTATCGGTGAGTGCTTGTTGAACTTGGATTACAATGTTGGGTATTACGGCAGCCATTTGTTGAGCGATTAAGGCAGCCATGCGTTCGCGGGCTTTTCTTGCTCTCATCTTCCTACGGGCGAGGTTAGAAGACATCTACAATAAATACATGACAAGAGTATGAGTTGGATGCTTTTGGGATCATGGGTCGCATTCAAGAATGAACATTCATAAAATAATTATACAAAAATACTACATCCATAGGATGTCTTGGGCTTTGCTCGCTGTTAGGCCCGTCATGCCGCCATACTTTACCTGTGTAATCATGTGGGCCCCCATGAATACCGGTTTTTCATATGGTTCGCACGGTTTCTGTCTGGTTGCGTACACAAAAACCCGGAGAAAATCGAGAAATATGTATACAACGTGTGATGTTCGGAATGTGTCCAGGTGTAGACACGGTGACACCTCAAAGTAGGGTTAGTTCGAACGACGTTTAGTGTGGCATGCTTTGGCCTAATAGGTCCTTCGTACTCTCATCGTTGGTCCCCAGGTAGGCAAACTAGTCCGTTATATTGGATTTATACGAATGCCAGCCTAGACAGGACGTTCCGACTACCGGTACTCGTACCCTTCCAGTTACTACATGCCCGTCGCAGAACTTACTTTGATGAGATTTGAAAATTGCACAAAATCTTTGGATAATGAGAATATGAAAATAAATTGAATTCATGAACATCGATATATGTATAATGAATATGTATATATGTATAATGAATATGTATATGAGCATGTATGTTTGACTGAAATGTAAATAAATATGAAACAAATAAATATCACAAGTTTGTATGTAACCACCTAATCAATTTAAAATTTAGGCAGACTATAGTATAGGCTCTAAGGGTCTAATAACCTATCCTATATCCCTATAGTCATGGCTCTGATACCAATCTGTCACACCCCGACCCGCAGCGGATAAGGTGATCGGGGCATGATTGGGTTATCATCAAAGCTCATGACATTTATTAAACGTTTCATATTCATTAATACAATTTAAATGGAAATTTACAATGATTGCTACAACATGATCTAACTACAATCTAAACTTCTTTGTTCTCTTCTAAGGCATATCCTATGTTTTCCTTGCTTCAACCTGTTCACCTGTATCATGTGTAAAAAGGTTTTTTTTGGATCAACATAATGTTGGCGAGTGAATCCTATGGAAAACATTTGAACAATTTATTTAAATTGATTATGAAATATGTGCACAACCAAACATGAGTAAAATTAGATGTAACTTGATCAACAATCATAATATGTTAAATGAAAACACACATGAACAATAATGGAACAATTAGAGGCACGCGATGCTCAACTCGTCTCTCACGAGGAACTGAGGGGCCTGATGAATGAATTGCATAAACATGATAATATGAATAACACACTACAAACAATATAAACTCAATGATACACACATGAATAATAATGAATTTGATGTGAAGCACGCGATGTTCTACTCGTCTCCCACGAGGAACTGATGGGCTTAATGTATGAGTTTCATATGACTTGACAAAAGGCAATAAGTAAATCACAACAATAAAAACAATCTAAGTTTAAGTCATGATGTGGTATGGCACAAGTTTAAATAAATAAATTAATTATTATCATAACACATGACACACCCCAAAACGTGTAATTTAAAAGGGGGAATTGTAAGATTCACTCACAGTGGGTGCGTTCGGTTGATGACGTTGAATGCACGCGAAGTGGTTTTAACCACGAGTGAGATTTAACCTAGATAAATCGCATTATGGTTTGGTAAGTAAACGGATTTTATTAAACTATTTTGGTAGGATTGTTGGGTGTATTTTTGTGAATTTGAGGCTATTTTCTAACCTTAAAAATGTTATTTTTAAGTATTTATAATTGATTTTTAATTAAAATAATTAAATAAAAAAAAATTTATTTTATTTTTGCTACAGTGACTTTGACCTGTTGACTTTGACTGGCGTTGACCGGTTCGAGGCATATTGTTGTGCGCTGGGTGAGGCTCGAACCCGAGACCTCCCGTACGCGTGCACGCAGCTCTACCAACTGAGCTACGTGTCTAACCCGTTATATATCCGATTTTAATTACATATATACATTAATTAGAATTAAACAGAAATCCTTTTTATTTTAAAAACAGTTTAAACGAACCGGTCTTGCACTCCACAGGTCTCGAACCCGGGACCTGTGGTTTAATCCAACACACAGTCCACCGCTGGACTGTGTGTTCAACATGTTATATCATTCGGTTTTTATTATACTTAAGTACTAATTATTTATTTTCTTTTCTGCCTTAATTAAAAAGAAGAGATAATGGTCCGAGTCGGTGCTGAAGACCGGACTCGAACTCGTGACCTGTGATATAAACAAACACACAGTCCACCGCTGGACTGTGTGTCTAACTTGTTTATTATTCCGGTTATCAATATACTTAACATATACTAGTGACGACTCCGGTTCAGTTAAACAAAAAATTGGTTTTTATTAAAGGCAGCATGTGTGAGACGGGATTCGAACTCGAGACCTTTGTATGTATAACGTTTTATGTGCACACAGTCCATCGCTGGACTGTGTGTCTAACCCGATTAATTTCATGATTTTAATTACACTTATAATATAACCAGTACATCGTCTTCTTCATCAAAGAATAACCAGAGAAATTCGACTGACTGGTTCAAGGTTTTTTATCGGTTTATTAGTGTTTTACAGTCGATTAAGGTAAGATAAAAGTGAAAAGGAAAAGGAACTGGGCGGAGAAATATACCGACTGGATCCTCTGTTTTCCGGCAGAACTCCGGCGACGTGTTCCGTATAGCAGCTAGTCTCCGAAAGCTTGGAAAAGGTAAGGGTGACTTCGGTAAAGGTTTAGGGGGTTCAGTAAAGCTCAGGGATTAAAACTCGGTTTTCCGGCGAAAAACAGGTTTATTCCGGCGAGTGGAATTTCGCCGAGAAAAGGTGTGATTTTTGAGCGAAAGTGTTTGTCGTCGGTTGTGGGTCAATTTATAGGAGAAAACGAGATGTATTTGGTCTGATTTTGGACTGTGTTCGTTTATTTAAAATTTCCGGCGGTTTTGAAAAGTGTCGCGGACTTCAAACATCGGTTATAACCGATGTCTGGTTAATGGTTTACGTTATAACGTAAATCGTAGTTAAGACTCGCGAGAATTCCGGGATTCCGACGACTGAACCGTTTGGGCGCCGGTTTTGAATTCGTAACGTTATTATATCAATTAAATGATTCTATTATATAACAAACAAAGCAGTTGGCGCAGTGGTTTGTGTGAGTGAGATAAGTTGCTTAGCTGATTCGGTACAGACCCGGGTTCGAAACCCGGCAGATGCAAATCATTTTTATTTTGCGATTTTTGACAGTTTTTCGAAAACTAAGTATATATTCCCGTATAATAATTGATTACGGATCGTTTAAAAATATTTTGGGCATTTAATTCGCAACGAAAATTTTGACTGACTGTTCGGTTGATAAACAGAGCGGGTTTGGTAAATCCGTTTTTGACGGATGTTACAAGCTTCAGGTTCAAGTTCAAGTTCAGCTGGAATAGATGTGTCAGGTGGAGGTGTTTACACTTTCTTGCTGTGGTAAAAAGAAATGCAAAGGTCAAAATCAGCTTGAACCATCCTTGAGTACATTTTTTGTCCTGCTTCTGTTAAGCTATAGATAGTCCTTCTGTTGACTTTTGTATCTCCCTTTTTCTTTATCAAAAAGCTGCTTTAACTTTGTTAAGTCTGATGAAGTTCTTCTCCAAGATTTGCATCTAAAATTGTTGTTACACTACCATTTTTTTTATCGGACTGTACTTGTTTTGCTCATGAGTTCCCATTATCTTCCCTTCAAAGGATTGAGTGTTCACCTTCTGTACACTCACCACTAGATTTGTGAGAGCATGATGAAAACTGTTCTTTCCTCTTTCAGCTTCTCTTCTTTTATCCTTGTGCTTATTGGACTGAGAGGCATGTCAAGCTTATCTTCTTCACTGTTCCAGTAGTAATTTCTCAAATGATATTCAGGGAACATCATACTGTCTTGATTAATTTGTTGTACCAGAATTTCTTTTTCTTTTCCTTGTGTATCTTTTCTGAATTCAACTCTTGGTCTCTTTGAAGAAGTAGCTGAATCTTCCCATTTCCTTTTCTCTGCCTGATTTAGCTGTTCACTAAATGTCGTTTCCCTAGATTAGGTTATTTTTGGTAGCTCTTGTTGTGTACCTCTTGAAGAAACACTGCTTGGCTTAGGAATTATCATAGCTTCTAATCTCTTCAGCAGCTTTGACATTGACACAATAGGAGGAGGCCCCATTGGTACAGGCCTAGATGGACTAAGTGGTGTTGTTTGCTTTGTTTGAGTGTGTTGGGTGGCTTCTGGCTCATTCTAGTGTGATGTCTCTTTAGGAATGGGGGTTCTAAGTTCATGAACATCAATGTTTGCTAATCTAGCAACATTTAACTGTAGCCTTTTTATAAGTAATTGCACATCACCTAGTAGTTGAGCATTTCTTTTTTCTTCATCATGTATCTTCTTAAACTCCTCCATATTTTGATTTTGATGTGTGGCCCATTCTCTCCTACCAATTTGTCAAGAGCATCCGTCAGACTATTGTTGATGGCTTTTAGACGATGAATTTCTTCCAGAATTTTTCCAGAGCTTGTGGTGTCTCTTGTTTCCACAGCTTTAGTCACCTTTGTTTTTATGTCCTTCATTTCTTTAAACATTTTTTCAAAGTCTACTGCAAATTTGCTGTTGTCTGATGTCTTCTGAATCTGCTGCAAGTTCTTCAGAGCTTTAGTATTATCTTCTGATTGCTTTCTGATGGTTTCTACTGATTCATGTCAGACTTCTAACTTCTGATTTCTTTTATTATCACATCCAACTTTGTTTCAACAAGGGATTTTTCTTCACAGACTTTGACAACACTTTCTAACATATGTTCAAGATGTTCTAATGATATGATTGGTTCAGTGGGTAAAGTTTGAGGAACAACAGATATTCCGTCTCTCATACTAGCACAAAACACACTTGCTGCTGTTGTAAAGGGATTAGGTTGGTTAAAAGACCAATCCTACACAACTTTACCAGAACTATGAAACTTATTCACATCCTGGATTTCTTCACTTCCTGGAACCATTCCTGAGAATGATTCTCTGTGAATTGTTGAGAAACGCTTATCTTTCTCACCCAGGTTTCCTTGATCGGTATGCCGATCTCTACCTGTTGCCGTCTCAAATCCTCATTAACTAATTTAGAGACTGGACCCATTAAACTACTAACCTCTTGGTTCACTTCCGTTGGTTTTCTAAGTTGTATAACATAATTTCCTCTAACTAAATCAGAATATGTTGAGTGTGCAATACTAAATTCATTAAGGTTCGTTTGTGCACCTGTTTCTGCTATATGAGATGCCTCAGCATGATGTTGTTCAGTTCTTGGATTTTGCTGTATCTGCTCATCAACCTCCATTGGTTCTGGTGATATTCTGATGTCTTGATGTTGAAATTGCTCCGTTTTATCAGTTTGTGGAGCCATTGATTCTTGATCAACATGATCTGGAGAAGAGTTGCTGTCATACACCTTAGTATTCTCTGGTCTTCTGTTCAGAATTTCCAAATACAGTACCCTATAGGTGAGTCTTCTACTATCAGATTCATCATACTTTTTGGTAGGTTAGGAAGATCTTTGTTTGACTTCCATGCTGATGCTGCATTCTAGGGCTTTATAACTGATGTTCTCCACATGTTTTCTCCTGTAGGAGGTTCAACATTCCTTTCAACAAATGTTTTAGCTATGAGGATTAATTAGAATCTAGGAAATGGTAAATGAGAGTCAATTCTTCTAGACTTGGTCAATACAGATCTTTTAATCAGATTAAAAATCTCCGTTCCGTAATCAATGTTGATCCCAGTGATGAGTCCATACATGATTGTCAGAACAATTATGTTAATCTGATCAGTGCCCCCAATTTTTGAAGTTCGACACTTGCTTAAGATTTCCGTCATCACTTACTAGAAGGCAGGTAACTCATTCCTTTGGAATTCCCTAATTAAAGAAATCTTCCTTCCATATCCCATTAGAACATCAAGCCGTCCCAACAGTTCCTCCTCCCCAGGTGCTTCAACATAGTGATCATTGGTTAGAAGTTCTAAACATTCCCTGATTATTTGTGGTGTAATGGTAACAGAGATATTACCCATAGATGGGTTGTGACTTCGTTCACATCAGTTTTGCTTAGTGTATTGACGAGCTACTGCATAATATTCACCGGTACTTCTTTGGTTTTGGTTAGCGCTTGAGCAATAGGGCATCTTAGCATAAATTCGATCAAAATTTGACATTTTTCGTCTTAGGCTTCATGGTTGGTGTTCGCCAACAAGTTGTTCTTCTTCAATGGCAAGAAGACATCATCTCTGATGAACGGGACGGTGTGTTCTACGGCTTGAATGTTGAGATGACGAGGTTTGGTGAGGCCATGATGAGTTGAATTTTGCTTTTCAAAAAAATGTAGAACTTTTAGGGCTTGTAAGTTTGGAAGTTGCAGATTTGTTTCTCTGTGTCTTTCTTGTCCTTTTCAATATTGTATATATAGGGTTTGTGGGACAGAGATCATGGGGGTTGAATCATGGGTGGTTGAATCGTGGGTGGTTAGTATTTAAGTTGGTTAATGACAAATTAATGATGTTTTAACTTTATCATTGTTTAAAAGTTTATTTTTGATATATCCCAAATTTTTTATGTATCTCCAAATTTTGATATATCTTTAAAATAAATTGGAGACAAACGTTTGATTGGTGAATACTAACGGCCAAGTTGTACCTTTTACTTCCTGTGGGACCCTTTGTTAGAGAAAATGTCCAATGATATCCTTTTCTATAGTCTGATATTTCCCCCTTTTTGAAAACAAAATTCAATTAATGACATCATCAGAAATTTGTCTTATTTTCTGGTACATGAAATCAGAAAATTTAACTGAGTGGTTTCGTTAGAAAGTCATTAGAAATGAGAGTTTCCCTTTAAGATAGCAATTTTTTTATGATGAGAGGGAATGAGTAGAGCAATAGAGATGTACTTACAGTGTTAGCTCCTATGGTCCTTCTTTGTCTTTGTTTAAAAAAAACCTGCCTTTAACCTTTCTTTTAAAATAAAGATTCAATGGGGAGAAAGAATTTTTTTCAAATCTTATCAGATTTGAAATTTTCATTAGATTGTGGTCTGTTTTATTAGAGAAACATCAGATTTGGCATAGTTTTTTCAGATCTCTTGATATTCACCCTTAGTTTTAACAGATATGATAATGTTCTCCCCTTTTGATTCATTCTTTAAACTTTTAGGACTCGTTTCCCCTTCCCACACTTTTTGACAGAAAACATACTTATGTAGATTAATATTTACAAAAAAATTAGCAAAAAGTAAAGAAAGGAAAACTTACGGAAAAGAAGAAAAATATAAACAACTACAACAAAAAATATAAACTAATTTTCATCATACATAACTTCAGCAAAAACCCACAAGTAGGTCACCACTCCGGAATGGTTGGTAGTTGGTGTCAGGCTAGCAATATGCATGTCTTCTTGGAGGATAGCCTGTGCTCTTGGATACCAGTTTGGTACTCCTCCGAAGTCCAGTTGATGTATGATCACCCTCATTAAAAAATGAGGGTAGATCAGATATGTTTATGACAGTTCAAGTTCCCCTCAAAGTCTCTCATAAAAACTTAGAGAAATTATAGGGGACTTCATGCACTACTACATGCACCACCTGTATGAGATCTCATGAAAGTTTACGTACTTTCTAGAGAAACATTCACCAAGTTGTATGACCAAGAACTGCTATGGTTGGATGAATCCGGACTTGCTGATCTCCTTTGCACAATTGCTGTTGAGTACCCCATCTCCTTCAGGGTTTGATCTAGAGTCTCGCGAGTGAAGAATGTGTCACCATGGTTGTCATCGAGGTGTAGAGCCTCTCTAATCATCTCCTCGCTCAGGATGATGTCCTTCCCATCATCTAACTTTAAATCTAGACCTTCGTTCCTTGGTAAATGGTTCGTGCATTCCACCAGAACTCTTGCAGAAGACTCTGATGGACCCAGATATATGCTGACAGAGCATATGCTAGAGGACTTTGCATCAACATGTTGAGGATTATGCCACAACCTTCCCATGCTTGACCGTTAAGATTTCTCCGGATCTTCATGTTGTGAGTTGTGTAGTGTGGAAGTGGAAAAGTTTGTTACAGTTTTTGAACGAGAAGAGAGAAGTTGAGAGTGACAGATGAGATGAAGTTGATCTTCAGGTGATGGTTGTATATATAAGTGAAAGTGATAGTTCTACCATAAATGGTATTTACCAACTTAAGATTTTCTTTCTTTTTATTCTCGCTGTTCTTTAATGCACGAGATCCTCAGTCAGAGGCAAAGAGAACCATGTGAGGTAAGATTTTCTACATTAAATGATTTAGGCGGATATTTCAGTAAGATTACAATGATTATCCTGCCTATGTGTCTCCCTTTTTCTCTCCAATCTTGATGATTAAGCTTTGAAAGATTAGCCGAGAGTGTGTGTGAGCAATGAATTATTATTCAGAAATTTTGCTTTGTAACGTAATGTACCCTAATACTCAGAGATTGTTGTGGATTTTTTTATTTTTATTTTTTTAATTTTGAAGAAGAAAGAGAAATAGGAACACAAATAGACAAAAACAAGAATAGAAATTATATGCAACTGTTGAGCTATTAATGCATATGTATGAAGTAACTTTGATCAAGAAAGCATAAATTATGAGCCATATCAGATTTTCTGATGATTTTGACATATGTGATAGTTTATCAGATTTTCTGATGAATTTATATAGTTTCTGATGGATTATCATAATTTCTTTTGAAATTCTTATCATTTTCTGATGATTCATAATTTTGATTATCCTTTTGTGACAATGTATTTTCTGAATTTTCTTCATATTTTATATTGACCATTCCCAATTTGCCGATTAGAAAATTGTGTCTCTTTTCATCAAGAGGTTTTGTAAAAATGTCAGCAATTTGGTTTTCTGTTGGAACAAAATACATTTCAATGTTGCTTTTCCACATTATCTTTTATGAAGTGATATCTAACACCAATGTGTTTGGTTCTTGAATGATGCACCGGATTTTCTGTTATGGCAATGGCACTCTTGGAATCACACAAGATAGGAATTTTGGTCAGATTTACTCTATAATCTCTTAGCTGAGTTTGCATCCACAACTCTTGTGAACAACAGCTTGCTGCTACCACATATTTTGATTCAGTTGTTGATGTGGAAACACATTTTTGTTTCTTGTTTCCCCAACAAACTAGCTTTTCTCCCAACATTTGACAGGCACTAGATGTGCTTTTTTGTCGGTTTTGCATCCTGCATGATCTGCATCTGTGTATGCTATTAGTTCCAAATTTGAATCTTTAGGATACCATAGACCAAGATCTGATGTACCCTTACGATATTTAAAGACTCTTTTTACAGCTTTCAAATGGGATTCTTTAGGATTACATTGGTATCTAGCTAAGAAACATGTGAAAAACATTATATCTGGTCTACTGGTTATTAGATACAACAATGATCCTATTATTCCCCTATAGGTTTTAATATCAACACTTTTGCCATCTGGATCATAATCAAGTTTATTTCCAGTTGCTATGGGAGTTTTTGAGAAGAGCAATTCTCAAGTGAATACTTTTTTAAGATTGTTCTGACATATTTTGATTGGCTCAAAAATATGCCATTACTTCTTTGTTTGACTTGTAAACCCAATAAAAAATTTAATTCACCCATCATGCTCATTTCAAAATGGCTGGTCATTAGTTTCTCAAACTTTTTGAAAAAATTTTCATTGGTTAAACCAAAATTAATGTCATCAACATATATTTGAACCAACAAAGTCTGACCCTTATGTGTTTTGAGAAATAGAGTTGTGTTAATTGTACCTTTTGTAAAGCCTGAATTGATTAAGAAGTTTGAGAGAGTTCCATACCATGCTCTAGGAGCTTGCTTCAACCCATACAAGGCTTTGTTTAGTTTGTAAACATGTTTTGGAAATTTAGGGTCAACAAAGCCTTCTGGTTGTTGCACAATTACTTCTTCCTTAATCTTACCATTTAAAAAATGATGATTTCACATCCATCTAATAAACTTTGAAGTCTTTTGATTCAGTATAGGCAAGGAATATTCTTACAGCTTCCAATCTAGCAACTGGTGGAAAGGTCTCATCATAATCTATGCCTTCTTGTTGACAATAACCTTTTACTACCAGTCTTGCATTGTTCCTTGTTATTATACCTTGTTCATCAGATTTATTCCTAAATACCTATTTTGTTCCAATGACAGTTTTGTTAGTTGGTTTTGGTACCAGATTCCATACATGACTCTTTTCAAATTGGTCAAGCTCTTCTTGCATTTCTTGCACCGAATCTAAGTCATTGAGTGCTTCTTTGACAGTTTTGGGTTCTATCATGCTTAGAAAGCCAACATATAGACATTCATGAGCTGTAGCTGATCTAGTCTTGACACCTTCTTCAGGATTCCCAATAATATTTAATTAAGAGTGACCTTTGACCCATCTACAATTGTTGCGTGAACTTGATGATTCTCATAGTTCTGAAGCTTCCTCCTAATTGGTTACCACTATTGTATTGAGAGGATCAGAATTCTGATGCATGTTTGACTTTCTAATGAGCTCTCAGAATTTTGGTCTACTTCTGAATTTCCAGCATTAGATTTCCTGCAGGGTTAGTATCTGATGTATGTTCGGATGATTCTTTGTTTGTATAGTCACATTCAAGAAGTTCTTCAGTTGATATGTTAAGAAGATGATTAGAATTTTCTTGCTCGACAGAAAAGTTTATTTCTTTCACAATTTCACCACAAACTACAGTTTCTGATAAATCATCAAATGATACATATAAACTTTCTCTTATTGTCCTTGTGTGTAAGATAAAAATTCTGTAAGCTTTTGAGGACAAAGAGTAACCAAGAAAAATACCTTTTTCAGCTTTCCTGTCAAAATTTTCAAGACTTTCAAAATCATTGAATACAAAGCATCTACAACCAAATGTGTGCAAAAATTTGATATTGGTATTATTCCATTTAAGATGTTGTAGGGTGTTTTCTGAAGTCTATTGTTCATTGTGGATCTATTATGTGTAAAATATGCATTTGCAACGGCTCCTACCCAAAACTAAGTGGGCAATTTGCATAAGCTAGCATGGTTCTTGCTGCTTCTACCAAGGTTCCATTTCTTCATTCCATAACTCCATTTTTTGTGGAGTTCTAGGAGCAGAAAAATCATGAGAGATTCCTTTGCTTATAAGGAAGGTCACAAGATTTGAATTTTTAACTCTGTTCCATTGTCAAATCTAATCCTTCTGACTGGCAATTTTAATAGATTTTCTATTTTTCTGATGAAGTTTATTATCAGATCTAGGGTTTCACTTTTCTTTCTCAAGAATTCAACCCAAGTGTACCTGGAGTAGTCATCTACAATGACCAAAATGTATTTCTTACCATAAAAACTTGTTGTGCTTACAGGTCCACAAAGGTCCATATGCAAAAATTCTAAATTTTGAGTTATTGATGATTCAAAAACTGTTTTATGTGAACACTTTTGAATTTACCTAGTTCATAGGCTTCACATATTTTACCTCTTCTAGGAGGATATGAATGGTAGACCTTTTACCAAACCCTTGCGTGCTAGTTGATTTAGATTCTTGAAATTTAAGTGGGCCAATCTTTTATGCCACAACTAGCTATTACCTTTATTGTCTTTTAGAAACAAGCACAACTGAGGGTGCTCTATTTCTTGCTTGAAATCAAAGTAATATATGGATTTTCTTATTGTTTTTTCCACTTAAATAGATTTTATTATCATCTAAACCAAGTAATAAGCATTAGTCTGGTAAAAGGGTTATCTGAAAACCTCTGTCACAAATTGACCACAACTTAGTAGATTATACTTCAAACCTTCTACATAAGCTACTTTCTCTATGGCTAAAGATCCATACTTAATGCATCCATAGCCCAATGTTCTTCTATTTACTCCATTTCCAAAATTGACTAATTTACCCAGCTTTGGAACAAAATTGCTGAGTAAGCTCCTATCCCCAGTCATGTGCTTGGCATTTCCTGAGTCGCAGTACCAGATCTGCTGCACATGATGGTCCAAAAATGGAAGAGTTAGAGAACTTTTGGTACCTAGACTTGCTTGGGTACTTTTTCTGATGAAAATCTGATTAAGTTTTCTTCTTCGAATGAGGAATTTTCACCAGAAATTCTGTTACATGCTGATCCATTAACAGATTGTTTGCTTTTTGTTTAGTGATGGTGTTCAACTAGCTTCAGTATGTCAACACACAAGCAGTTTTCTTTCTTAGAATTTTATGATTCCTTTGTCTGTGATGGAAGATTTGTAGAATTTTGGAATTTTGGATGAATTCTTTTCAAATTTTCTAAATGTTTGTTTTGATTCATGCATTTTTCCTTTGTTGTTAGTTTTTGATGATTGAAAAGAGTTGTCAGACCTCATTGATTTGTAAGATTCAGTGTCAGATTCTGATGTTATTTTATAAGAAATCTGATCTGATGCTTTAACAAAGGTGATGGTATTTCTGATGTTTGTTTTTACATATCCCAACCCTTCACCTTTATTTTTTGGTGAGGTTTCAATAAAGTTTATAAAATCTTTGGCTTGTTGAAAACCTTTTATATTGATTTCTTTGTCATGACTTCTTTTATACAGATCTTTTCTTTCCTTTTCATAGAATTCAATCTTTGCATATTTGTGTATGCTTTCTTCAATTAGGAATTGATTTTCAAGTATAACTTTATTCAACGTTCTTTGCAAATCATCAATTTTTTTCTCTAATTTGTGTTTTTCTTGCAAGTTTATTAAATCTGGCATAAGCTTGTTTAATATTTATTTAAGATCAAAATTATTCAAGCTTACCTTTGGTTTTGATCTTTCGGCATCTGCATCTGAAGGCTTGGCCATGAGACAAAATTTTGCCATCTCTTCTTCTTCACAGAAGAATCATCAGTTAGCTAAGTATATGTTCCAGCTATCAGACTTACTTGTTGTTGTTTCTTAGCTTCTTCTAGTTTATTCTCATAGTAAGCAACATCGTTTAGTTTTTTTATTTTTGCATTCAGATGCATGTGGCCCTTTTGCTTACATTTATAGCACACAACTTCTGCTTTAGCCTTTTCTTTTGACTTTCCTTCCATCCCCCTTTGTCACATTTCTGGTACTTATGGCTTCTACCTTTCAATCTTTGCTAAAAATTTTAGTGAGCAGTGCAATTGCTTCAGCAAATGCAGAAAAGTCTGATGAGGTATCAGATATTTCTATGTTTTGGCAATAAGAGGTTTGACGATCAGGATTGGATATTCTTTATGACTTTGAGATGAGAGCAATAGATCCACCACTTTGGTTTGATTTCTCATATAACTCTTCCTCTTTAGGGACAAGAATGCTATAGAGGTCATGTAGACTCATGTTTCCTAGCTCTAAGGTAGAGGCTAAAATTATTGTGAGACTTCTCCATTCTCTTGGTAGAGCATCTAGGAATTTTACGTTCCTTTCATTGTTTGACTTCTCAATACCAAATTTATTTATATCTTTAAAAGTTTCGCAAATCTATTATAGCTTTCAAAAAGATTTTCATTTGGTAAACTTTTAAACCTCTCAAAGAGGAGACACAGTTTGTTCTTTTGTTTCTCTTCATCCTTTCCCCTCCTTCACAAATATTTTCTAACCGATCCAATATCTCTTTAGCAGAAGAACATGCATCTACTTGAGAGAATATATCATTTGGAAGTGCCATAATCAAAAGTGATTTGACCCTTTCATCGACATCCACCTTTTCCTTATCTTCTTTGCTCCAGAAGTTTTCAGCTTTTGGAGCCCAAGAGACAGGTATTTCAGGTGTTTGATCAGTTCCTAAGGACTCTGGTATCTCAACCATGGGTATATGTGGGCCACACACAATGGATTGAAACAAAGCTCGATCATGTCCATTAAGGAAATTGATCATCCCGATTTTCCATTGGGGGTACTCCTCTCTGACCAAGGTCGGAGGATTTGACATAGACCCAATGTTGAAAGCATTGTTCCATGTTTGAAAGTTTGCCATATTTGGATAAAAGAAAAGAGTTGAGCAGTTGATTGTTTGAAAATAATTTATTCAACTTGCTCTGATACCAATTGTTGATCCTAGATGGAAAAATGCTCTTTTAACTTAATATTGCAATTGATTTCAACAAATATGAAAATCGTGTGCGGAAATAGAAATCGAACTTTCAAGAAATGACAACTACAGAATTTTCAAGTTTATATCACTTTGAAACAAAATAGTTTACAAGTTGATTGTGAGATTATTGACTAGTACAAACGAATACTTGTATAACTCTGTGGTGAAATTGTAATGGAGCTTTTGTAGTAGGTATTAAGTGCTTGGCTTGACTCCTCCCCTTTCGGTGATTTTAACTCTCAATTTATAGAGAGTTCTTATCATTAATAAAAAAATTGTTTATTCATGCACTTGCTCTGCATAAAGTGGCTTCTTTGCATATTCATTGAATCCACTATGGCTAACTTACTACTTTAGGAAATAGCATAGCCTTATTTTTCAGACAAGTTGGTGTCTCAAAAGTATTGAGATCCATCTCATCAAAAAATCTGATGAACAGATCATCGGAAATTCTGATAACCTGACTTTACAAGAAACTAATAAGATCCATTAGAAATATCATCAGATCCATTAGAATGGTCTCTTCTGATTGTCTTTACTTGTTTTTTATCTATATCTGATAAATGAAGAAGATGTGTTGTCCTTTTTCTTTTATCCATCCTCGTCTCTTTGTTCTGTTTGAACTTCATGACTTTATCTTCATCAGTTGATCAGATAGATCACGTTTTTCTTCAATACTTGGATAAAAGTTTCCTAACAGGATTTATAAATGAAATAGTAATAATTATATCATTACAAATAACCGAGAGATGTTCACTATTTCTTGGATGACAAAAGGAAAATGTAAAGGTTTAAATGTTTATAAGTGCATTGTTATCGACACGAGCCTCGTCATTGCAAATGTTAAATGTGCGTCCATGGTTGGGTTGTCAAATGCAAATCTAGGGCAATTACGTTTGAAGTGATTGGGATCATCACAACTGAAGCAAGTTCCATATGGATAAATAGGATGGATAGTTAATGCATGTGGAGGAGGTGCAATAAATTAAGTAGGATTTGCAAAAGTTGGATTTGGTAGTGTAAGAGCAAAAGGGAAAACGTTAACCAAATGACCCAATCGTCCACAATTTATGCATTGATGACAAGGTGTATTGGCATTGTGGTGACGGTTACAATGATTGCACAGATGTACTCTTCTACCGTAAGGTTTCCTCCCAAGTTAGTGGTTGGTTGCATCTGCACCACGGTCTCTCATGTCCCGTTTCCACCATGTGAGTGATCTCTTTTGAAAACACTTGAGGCAAACCCCACCTTGCGATCATTGGGAAATTGGAAATGGAAAAAAGTTCTTTCGATGTCTTCAAATCATTGTAGGAGTCTAGTGGCTTCCTTGGACCCAAAGTACTTGATAGAGTTAGCAAAAGTGAAATGTTTGTAATTACAAGGTGTGGGTGTATTGTTGTTGTTTGCATTTGCTTGATTAAGCTGAGTCACAAGAGCTGGGAGTATCCAGTTATTTTTTTGACGATCATAGCAGCCAATTCAGAAATTTGAGTATTATCACGATGAGGAGGCATCTTAAGAGAAAAGAATATATATTCAAGGACAAATTGAGTGAGATCCATGGGTATAGGTAGACTAAAAAGAATAAGGTAATGAAGTGAACAATTAATTTGTATGGGTCAAAAATTCTATTTTTGGATTTAGGAAAACTTGTTTTGAAAAAATGAATGCTCGATGAACGAGTTTTTATAAAATTTTGGATGAGAAATATATAAACCAAGTTAATGGTTTATGTGATTATTAATTATTCAACCTTCAAAATTTTATTTTTAATTGAATTATTTGAATAGAGAAATATATGTAAATAGTTAATTGTATAGGAATATATTTTAAAGATTTCGTCCAAATGGTAAAAATTTGGTAGACATGAGAGAGGAGTAAACATAGGAGAGTACTTGACAACACAATAGAGATATAAAGAGTTGCAAGGTGACATGTAATTCGTAAAGGAAGTTTGAATAAAAACATATCACCAAAGGTAACATGGTGAAACAATGACACAAGGGTCGTAATCATTTGAAAACGTTCAACTAATCAAAGTAAATGTGTTTCATAATGTTTTGGGAAGACATGCTTTAGGCTATAAGTGGACACTCATGCCGAGAGTTCCTGGGTTAGAGTGACGGGTCCGATATGTAGATTTGTACGAACGCTCTAGCCTTAATTAGAAAACACAGAGTACATGCGTCCACCCTTTCAGATTGCATGTGTTTGCATTATTTGAACCCAAGATTTTTACAAGATTCGAAAAACATCTGAAGGCATAAAGCCTAAAGATTTAAGATAAATCATCTAAGGCTAGATGATTTGTAATTTATAGAGTAACTATGGCAAGGATAAGGATAAGGATAAGGAAGGTAAGTAACAGAGATCCTAACATAACCCATGTTTGAGTCTAATAACCTAATTGCCTGTAACCATGGCTCTGATACCAATCTATAACACCACGACCAGGTGGAAAACAACCCACGACAGAAACTTCAGGGAGTCATGTTACAAATTGTTTACAACACATGATACTAAAGTTTTATTGTTTAATTGAATAGATTACATTGTTGTTCAAACACAAAAGATTACAAACAATTATTTTTGAATTAAAGCAGACTAAGGCTCTGGTCCATTCCTATGTGAAGCATACTTCATCATGCACTAGTACCTAAAACATATGTGAAACTAATGGGTTAACACAAAGTTGGTGAGTAACATAATTTTCTAGCCAAGTATTTGGCAAAAGTTTTGTTATTACAATACATTGTCCAACTACACAAGTTGATGCGTGAAAACAAATTTTTGTAGCCAAGTATATGGTGAAAGTTTAGTATTGCAATACATTGTGTTTGATAGTAAAAGTTTGTGACAAAAGTTTATTGTGGATGGCAATATCTATAAAACCAAGCGATTTGTGTTAACAAAAATTGTACATTGTACTTTGTTTCAATTGTACTTGCTTGCACATAAACAATTAGCATAGATACTAACCAAAAACTTGTGAAAGTACTTTCAGAATCCAATCAAGGATTTATAATAGCACTTTGAGTATCCAACAAGGATTTAATTTATGATTTGTACTTTGTTTCACCACACAAGATTGCACATAAACACTTAGCAAAGAAACCAACCAATAACTTATGAAAGTATTTTTAGAAATCCAATCAAGGATTAAGAATAGTACTTTAAGTATCCAACAAGGATCTACCTCTTAGCAAAGAAAGATCCAACAAGGATTTTTGGATTTGTAATTTGTTTCACCACATAAGTTGGACACACAAAGAGCACTTAGTAAACACATATACCATAACATCGTATTTGAGAAAATTGGTTTGCACATATAAACCACCCTAAAAGATTTGTAAACGGAAAAGTGGGGACTATGTACTCACTTGGATTGTCAATGATGTCTTTACTGGTGCTTGCAAAGCTCAAGTGTTTCCTAGTAACAAGGAGTTTTTTGTCAGAGTTTTGTTGCGATGATGTTTGTGGATGAATATGGGTTATGGAAACTTTGTAAATTTGAAAATGTTTAGATTCTTAGAGAATAGGAATTTTGACAGCCTTCAGTGTTGCCTTTGTAAAATATGTTAAAAACAGTAAATTTGTCGAAAAATTATAAAAATTTTCAGTTGAGTAAATCAAATTTGGAACCCAGAAATGGTCAAAATTGTTCATCTTTACAGATCATTCAGTTTTCACTTTCGATTTGGTTTTAAATAATTGTTCGTCCAAATAGAAGTGTTTTAGATGTATTATACGTCGTTGAAATCCTATTTCAGTGAACTTAATCATAACGTAAGAATTTACTTTGTTTAGTTAAGTTTTTACCAAATTATGTTGGGTTAAAGTGACAACACAGAATCTGTCCAAAACATGAAGTTTTCATTGGTAGTTTATTAAATGTGTAAAATACGGATTTTGACGGAAGATTGGATAGAATGTGGTTTATAACCATATGGCTAAAGGATCTCATGTCTTATGGTTTGTTAAAACCCAACATTCTAATTTGGAAATGTTTTATGGTTATGAAATCTCTGTATGGTCGAAACATTGGAGTGAGACAAAAATGAGATTTCATAACACTATTTGTGACTACATTTAATAAAATAAAATTTCCATTTAATTGCTAGATTCAAGTACATTGTTTTGAAGCAAATACAACGACTTAATCAAGAAACAAATATAGAATAAGTACTAAAAATTCAAAGGTGTGTTTCTAGTCTTCCTAATAGATTTCATTCATCATCATCGTCATCAACTTCCACTAATATGTATTAAAGTATAGAGCAATACATAAAGTATTGGCGAGCATACAAGTTTAAGTACTAGCATAAGTATAAAAGTTTAAACGGATCCACATGCCAAAATTCGGATAATAAGAACCTAACATTGTGTAACACCCTGTAAAATCGTGTCCAATAGTATAGTGACACGTGTTGTATTTTAAATATAGTCTATTAAAGACCAATAAGGACTAAAGGCGTCAACATGCTCAAACTGAAACTATGAGTGACGGTCCGATGTCAAAATGCTTAAAATTTGGCCTCTGAGTGACTGATATATCAACATGCCTAGCCTCTGAGTGACATCGGAGTCAACATGCTTATAATAAGCCTCTGAGTGATCCTTTACGAAGTCCTAACTCTCATATGAGCCACTAGTTGGACGAGAGGAATTAGTTCTAAGAATACGTCAATGTTGGACGATGAGGGATTATGTAATACCCCGAAGAATGAATGTTCGGTAATATACCGACACATGTACATTCCCTCGGATCATACCTCATGGGATAATCACTCAAACATGATCAAAAATCTCAAAGATTCATAAAACTAACTGTAACCTACGGTCTAGGACCGTAGGCTACTGTCTAAGGCTGCTATTTTATTTTAAAACTGACCGTAAGTTACGGTCTAGCGACCGTAGCCTACGGCAAGATACTGAAGCTTTGATTTTCACCATTTTCAACTTTCAGAAAATTACCCAGATGCCCCTAGACTTTATTATTTCCGTATTACTTGTTTAAACAAGTTATTTCTTGACCTGAACGTTGCTCGGTTGAGACGATATATTTTTAATTGCCATCCTCGAGCATTCCACTCATTTACCAAACCTTTAACTTTACTAGTTTGGCAAATTTAAGCTATGAAACTATAATTGCTCGTATCTTTCATGTTTAAGCTAGTAACACTTTTAAGTCGTAAAGACACCTAGTGTGACACCCGTTAACGTTTGGTTATTCATACTTTTCTTCAATACATCTCCCAAATCTTTGTGAGGAAGCCACCTAGCCTGCAAATTGCCACACTTCTCCAGCTCTTGACACCTAATTGGACACTTGTGATGATCCTACAATACCCCTAACACATGGCACCGTCTCCTTGCACTTTCTACACTATAAATAGACACCTTAGTTCACTTATTTCTTTGCTCATTCACTTCTTCTCCTCTCTACTACACTCTTGGAAGTTCCTGACCATTTGGGAGCTTCCTTTTAAGTTCTAAACTTTTTTTGGGTCACTTGTAAGTGCTCCATCTCTGCTCTTTTCTTTTTATAGGCTTTTAATAGCCAAAAGTCAAGCATTTTGGACAAATGCCTTGACTTTCGGTTAAGACCATTATGGCCCTACCATTGTTTGAAATGAACATGGCTAAGTGATCGTAATTAGGAAGGTATTAACCCCTTAAGGGGCACCTCCTAAGGATCACGTTTACTAGGTCAATTGACGGGTCAAAGTAATTATTTTTAAAAAGTCAAACGAGTCAGATTTCATAAAAATTATAATCTAAGTTTATACATGTTATAAATATGACTTTGATACTTAAACAAGTTGCTAATAATTATTAGAACATGTGGGAACATGTTCGATCCGTCAATTTCAGTCCTAGAGTCGGTTCGTAACCGAGAGTCGTGAAGTTTGACTTCTGTTTGACTTTCGATTCTGACCCGACTTAGATTAGTTAACTTCTGAATTATGGTTGCATTATGATCATAATACAATGTAACATAACCCTATGAGGTTATATTACTTGATCATAATCATAATCTGAGTTTATGCACAAGTTTCGTAAAAGGTCAATCTTTGACTAAAATGCCCTTTTTACATAAAACAAGGTTTTAATCAACAATGAACTTGCAAATGAAATACCTACTGATATGTTAATGTAATTAACATATTATGATGTTAATATTCTGTTCATAAACTGATTTTAGTATAATATCGTAAACTATACTTTTTAAATGACCAAAATACCCTTTCGGTGCATAGTTTGGTCTTAAACCATAAACCAAACTTATGTGTGCAATCTTATTGATATTATACCACAAATTAAGTATTTTCCAGAATGTTTATGATCATAACATCAGAGTACACGCAAGTTCCCTTTTATACGACATATAATTACCAAAACGCCCTTATGAGGCATAATTTCGTTTCAAAACCTTTTCGGGCATATAAATTGATATCCTACTAATATTACAGCTTATTTAAAGTATAATGGCATATAGAACTTGTCCAAGACTTATCCGGTTACCCGATATCGCTGATATGCGTACGGTTAAGTATATGTAACTAGTTTACGAAAATTAACTGAAACGGGTTTAACCTTAACATTTTAAACCTCAAAATCCAGAATGTTTACAGTTTACCCATAATTATACAAGTCAAGGTACTTGTCGGGTTTAAACTACATTCTATCCAATCATCGTTTGATCAAGCATTATACATATTATGATGTTAATATTATGCCATAATCCAGACTAGAGACTTGTCGGTAAATGTTATCTGCACTTAGTGGTTTTGTATATGGCTGAGTTATTAAAATTAAACGAAGATTAGCTCAGGTAAATACTCTTGACTTATTTCCCCTATATGGGCTTGGGTTACGGTAAATTATTACCGCTTGGTCTGAAATGGGATCAATCGAATGCCCGTTTGTGGCTAGTAAATCTGCATATTCTGTTTTAATCAGTTTTGTTTGATAAATTAAACATCGGGGGTTTACTACCGTGTCCTGGATATCCTCGGCTCATTACATTAGATAATGGCCACGACCTTAGCGCGGGTGTAGGCATACACCTGGTAAGACGCTCAATATGCATACCCACAAGGTTGGGGGAAATGGCTCCTTCGTGAGTCCAAAGTGGTGTGTACGTTAATCATGTCTCGGTCTCTGTATTGGGCCCTGTATGTATGGATAAACATGTGAATCTATAAAAAAGGTTGCAAGGCCAACTTTCCCAAGTTATAAAAGATTTTGTGCCAATGTGCACTTAAAACATTTTTGAAAAGGTTTTCTAAATGAGTCAGTTGAGTGTATTTAGCAGCGAAAGCTGACGTATTTTCAAAAGACTAAGCTTGCAGGTACAATACGAAAATAGGCTGGAAGTGCTCGGTAGTGATAAGAGGATCTTGCAAATCCTAGACCTACCCAAAGTCTGTTATACATTTTTGTACAATTTACGATCCGCCTGTGGATCCTTCGTTACAAGCCATATGTACATTATTTTTGTACTTTGAACATTTCGGTTTGTAATAGTAATTTAAATCCAAGACTTCCACTGTGCTGTGTTAATTGACTATGATGATATCAACTTACGTCACAATATTCCCTACCCGGGCCCATCGGTGTTTGGTTGGAAATTTGGGGTGCGACAGGTTGGTATCAGAGCCAACGTTTGAGAGAGTTAAACACTAGCCTTCTTGTGTTCAATCTCAAACTTACACAAGCACATTCCTTAGACTTCCGAGTCTAGGCTTTAACCTAAGATTACTCATCTCATTATTAAGTTAGTAGTATTGTTTTTAAATTGATTTTTTTAACATAAAAATACCGTCAAGAGTACGAGGAAGAGGTAAAGGACTAATGAGGGGAGGACCCTCCAATGCTTCACCTGTGATGGAACCGACAAGACCACCAATGGTTCAACCATCACCATCGGGTTATAATAACCCTATTCCTACATATCCGGATATATCTGGGTATGATCCCTTTTAACCCATATATACCGGTAAATTACCAGGCACTATCACATGACCCTTATGTGCAAACGATTATACATAACGCACTTTACCCGTCTCCTTTCCCACCTACTTTTCCATTTACTGGATATCCAATTTATGGGTACCAGTATTCGGCTATGCCACAACCCCAATCACAACCTCCGCCACCACTTGAGGCCATAAATGAGGCCTTGGAAAGGATGAAAGAAATGCAACAGCAAGTGGAGAAGACGGAGAAGAAGACAAATAAGTTCTTCATGAAACTCTCCAAATTGGTTAAGGGAAAGAAGGACGAGTGAAGTCTCTTCGATTATATGTAGTCCCTGCATGGACATTGTTATTTCTTTTATCCCTGCGTGGACAAGTTATTTCTTTTAGTCCTTATATGGATAATTAGTTTCATTTATTTATTTCAAGTATTGTAATTTCTATCTGAAATTTAATGAAGTATTTTGGAATTATATATATATGTATTCATCCTCTTGAAAACGAGCTCCTCGATTTTATTCGAAATTTATGCTCTGCTATATAATTCCAAAAGATCTTAATAGATTTGATTATGCCAGTGGCGTAGACCATTTATTGGCCAAGAAATGATCGTTAAGTACGAAGGGGTCTTCTATCAGGATAGTTAAGGGAAATTATCCTTCTATCCAGAGGTGGGACTAGGTCCAAACCTCCAAGGTCGTTAAGGTCGAAGGTGACCGGGACCATTAATCAATCATTAAGGTACTCTTATGATAACATTCAAGTAATGTTCATATTCTTGGTAGTGTGACTTGAGGAATCACACTAGCCTTCAAGGTAATGGACTATGTCCTAACCTTATATAGCCTATGTGATCAATTTGATCCCGGCTAATATCACCAGTGCGGTGATAAATAAAACATCCATGAGTGATGTATTGCCCTTGGGGCTATGATTAATTTTATATAGCCTATGTGATCAATTTGATCCTGGCTAATATCACCAGTGTAGTGATAAATAAAACATCCATTAGTGATGTAGGCCAATGTGCCCAATTTATGTCCAAGGTGACAGGCCAATGTGCCAGGATGATATGCCATATATTATGTCCAAGGTGACAGGCCAATGTGCCAGGCTGATATGCCATATATTGTGTCCATTAGTGACAGGCCAATGTGCCCAATTTATGTCCAAGGTGACAGGCCAATGTGCCAGACTGATATGCTATATATTATGTCCAAGGTGACAGGCCAATGTGTCAGGCTGATATGCCATATATTGCATCCATTAGTTACAGGCCAATGTGCCCAATTTATGTCCAAGGTGACAGGACAATGTGCCAGACTGATATGCCATATATTATGTCCAAGGTGACAGGCTGATATGCCATGAATTATAACTGTTATGATGTAGGCCAAGGTGCCCAATTTATATCCAATGTGACAGGCTAATATACCATGAATTACATCTGTTATGATGTAGGCCAAGGTGCCCAATTTATGTCCAATGTGACAGGCTGATATGCTGTGAATTACATCTGTTATGATGTAGATCAGTATGCCCAATTTATGTCCAATGTGACAGGCCAAAGTGCCCAATTTATGTCCAATGTGACAGGCCAAGGTGCCCAATTTATGTCCTAAGTGACAGGCTGATATGCCATATATATATATATATATATATAATGTCCAATGTGACCGGCCAATGTGCCCAATTATTATGACCATTAATAACAAACCCATGAGCTATATAATTGTCTGAATGACAATGACAGTTGTGACATTACGATCCACTGTCCAATAATATATGGACTACGTCCAGATTGTAATTTGCCTTTGATGGTCTTATTAAGACCTAGGCCAAATATAGATATTTTAAGCCTAAGAGTTGTGATGATATTCACACTAGCTTGATTAGGCGATGGATTGTTATATCCAATGTTTAAAGCCAATATGGTTGTTAATACCATGGCTAAGTGAAATTTTAAATTTGGTGTTTAGAACCAAAGCTTCAAAGAATGGCTAACTCGGACAAGGCGCAAGGTAGCCACCGAGATGTTAACTCTAACAACGCATAAAACATAGCCATTAATAATGATGAGTTCCAAGCTCGCATTGATGCAGCTGTTGGAAAGGCCATGGAAAAGGCCATAGAAAATCTTAGGAAGTCGAGTGCTACTCGCTCCAGACCCTTATCGATTACCCCATCCTCAGCTCATAAGGAGAGCTCCGTTCACTCTTCAAATGCGAAGAGTGAACCAAAGAAATTAGAATTTACTGATAGGTCCCGTTCTTTAAAAGACGGATGTACCTATAAATATTTCGTCTCCTGCAAGCCCCGAGACTTTAATGGGGAGAAAGGAGCAGTAGAAGCCTTGAAATGGCTAGACAAAACGGAGTCGATTGTGGACATCAGCGGCTGTGCTGGTAAAATATGTATCACAATCCTTTAAGGGTGATACCCTAACATGGTGGAAGGCTATGATTCAATCAACAGGTAAGGTACACCTGTACAACTTGGGATGGTCTAAGTTTGTTGATCTTGTAAAGGAAACTTATTGCCCACCCCATGAGGTGGAGAAAATAGACACATATTTCTTGTCTCTTACCATGAAAAGCCTAGATTGTCGGAAGTATGTTTCCGATTTCAATTCCCTATCTAGGTTAGTTTCCTATCTGATCACCCCTGAAACCAAATGCATTACGTGTTTTATTAATGGGTTAGCGCCTGAGATAAAGGGGATGGTAAAGGCTGCTCAGCCTAGTACCTATAGGTCCACTCTCCCTCACCTTAGATTTGGTGAGGCAAAAGTCAGTCAAGTCTGAGACTAACGGGAAAAGGAAACGGGAGGATGATAACTCCCAGAAGTTCAAAAAGAAAGGAAATTTTGGGTTCAAGAAGAACCAACATACGTCTAATGACAAACCTCTATGCAAGAACTGTAACTACAGACATTGGGGGCAGCGTAGTGTTAATCCACAGACTAAACCTTGTGGTATATGTAAGAAAAAGGGCCACAAGACCCTAGAATGCAATGATCTTAAGAATGCTGTCTATTACGGCTGTAATGAAAAGGGGCATATGAAGTTTAACTGCCCTAAGAATCCTAGAATCAATAATGCAAAACCTGGAGAGGCTAAGAAGGGAATGCTCATACCTTCCAGATGAACGCTAGAGAAGCTGTTAATGACAACAACGTCATAACTGGTACCTTTCTCATTAATGATACTTATGCTAGAGTTCTATTTGATTCGGGTGCAGATAAATCTTTTATTGACCATAAGTTAATAAACTAATAAACTTACCCATAAGAACTCTAGATAAAACTTATGAAGTAGAACTTGCTGACGGAACCTTAGAAACAACGTCTTCTATTCTTGATGGATGTTTTATATCCATTAAGAATCATTCAATTCCTATTTCTCTTCTACCAATGAAATTGGCGGGGTTCGATGTAGTCTTAGGTATGGATTGGTTATGTCATAACCAAGCCCGCATTGCCTGTGATAAGAAACTCATCGAAATTTAAACCCCATCTGGTGAAATGCTCACCATCTTTGGAGATTCACACTATGGATTGACAGACAAAGTGTCGTTATTTAAGGCATTCAAGTGTCTAGGGAAAGGTTGTGTCATTTACATGGCACAAGTAACTATTAACGAGCCAAAGCCAAATATTGAAGACCTTTCAGTTATCTCAGAATATTCCGATGTTTTTCTAGAAGAATTACTAGGTCTACCACCAGATAGACAATTGGAGTTTAGGATTGACATCATACCAGGAGCAGCACCTGTTGCTAGAGCTCCGTATCGGCTAGCTCCGACGGAAATGAAGGAGTTGAGGACGCAGCTAGACGAACTCTTGGTGAAAGGCTTTATTCAACCTAGTTACTCGCCTTGGGGAGCTCCAATCCTCTTCGTTAAGAAGAAAGATGGATCATTGCGGATGTGCATCGACTATCGGGAGTTGAGCAAGTTAACGATCAAGAAATCGATATCCTCTGCCCAAAATTGATGATTTATTCAATCAACCTCAAGGGGCTAGTTATTCTCTAAGATTGATTTAAGATCAGGATATCATTAGCTGAAGGTTAGGAACAAGGATGTTCCTAAGACTGCCTTCAGGACCCGTTATGATCACTATGAATTTTTGGTGATGCCTTTTGGGCTCACAAATGCACCTGCAGCATTCATGGTTTTCATGAATAGGGTCTGCAAACCATACTTAGATAAGCTAATCACGAGAAACATTTTCGGTGCATTCTAGAATTTCTAACACAAGAGAAGCTTTATGTAAAATTTTCTAGGTGTGAATTTTGACTTAGAGATGTCCAATTTCTTGGACATATTGTAAGTGAGCATGGTATCCAAGTGGATCCCGCCGAAATAGAAGCCATAATAAATTGGGAAGTACCCAAAACTCCATCGGAGATTTGTAGCTTCTTAGGATTGGCTGCTTATAATAGGAAGTTAATTGAGAACTTTTCGAGGATAGTCATTCCTTTAACTACCTTGACCCATAAGAATGTCAAGTTTGACTAGGGTCCAAAATAAGAAGAATCTTTTGAGATTCTAAAACACAAGTTGAGCAATGCTCCTGTGTTATCTCTACCTGAGGGTATTGAGGATTTTATCATTTATTGTGATGTCTCGCACAATGGCATGGGCTGTGTGCTAATGCAAAAAGGCAAAGTGATTGCCTATTCATCACGACAATTAAAAGTGCATGAAAAGAATTACACCAACCATGATTTGGAATTGGGCGTCGTTGTATTTGCATTTAAGTTATGGAGACATTACTTATATGGCACAAAGTGTATCATATACACTGACCATAAGAGTCTCCAACATCTGTCCAATCAAAAGGATTTGAACATGCGACAACGCCGCTGGATGGAAACGCTTAATGATTATGATTGCGAAATTCGCTATCATCCCGGCAAGGCAAATGTCGTAGCTGACGCCTTAAGTCGCAAGGAAAAGGTTAAACCTATTAGGATTAACGCTAAGAGCATTGAGCTCAGAAATATGTTGAATGAGAAGCTATTAGATGCACAAAATCAAGCCCTATTAGAGGCCAATATTCCTAATGAAAGATTAGGCGGAACTGTTGATCAGTTAACGCCTGGAAAAGACGGAATCCTTCAATATAATGACAGAATCTGGGTTCCAATGTTTGGAGGACTTAGAGATCTAATCCTCCAGGAGGCGCATAATTCAAGATACTCAGTTCACCCAGGTGGTGACAAGATGTATCAAGATTTGAAAAAGAATTATTGGTGGATGGGTTTGAAGAAATCCATAGCCACTTATGTAGCTAAGTGTCTGACGTGTTCGCAAGTTAAGGCCGAACATCAGAAACCGCCAGGACTTCTACAACAACTTAAGATTCCCACTTGGAAATGGGAAATGGTAACTATGGAGTTGATTACCAAGTTACCTAAGACCAACGTGGTAATGACACGATTTGGGTCATTGTAGATAGACTGACTAAGTCAGCACATTTCTTGCCAATTAAAGAGACTTATAGCTCTGACAAATTGGCTAATTTGTACGTGGACAAGATTGTGTCCCTACATGGTGTGCCGGTATCCATTGTATCTGATAGAGATACTAGATATATATCTCATTTTTGGAAAAGTTTCCAATAATAATTAGGCACAAGATTAAACTTTAGTACGACTTATCATCCGCAGACGGATGGACAGAGTGAGAGTACTATTCAGACTTTGGAAGACATGCTTAGAGCATGTGTGATTGATTTAGGTGGAAGTTGGGATGACCACTTACCCCTAATAAAATTCTCCTACATTAATAGTTATCATACAAGCATCAAGGCTCCTCCTTTTGAGGCCTTGTATGGGAGAAAATGTAGAACGCCTGTTTGTTGGGCTGAAGTTGGGGAAGCCCAACTGTCTGGACCTGAGATTGTCCTAGAGACCACGGATAAGATAATACAAATCCGTGATCATCTCAAAGCTGCCTGTGATAGGCAGAAGAGTTATGCTGACAAGAGGCGTAAATTTCTTAAGTTCCAAATAGGGGACAAAGTCATGCTAAAAGTGTCACCATGGAAAGGTGTGATGTGTTTTGGAAAAAAGGGCAAGTTGAGCCCAAGATATATTGGACCATTCGAGATAGTCGAATGTTCCGGCACTATAGCTTATAAGCTCAGGTTGCCAGAGGAGCTTAGTGGAATCCATGATGTATTCCACATATCTAACCTTAAGAAATGTCTAGCTGATGAGTCGCTAACAATGTCGCACAAAGATGTGCAAATTGATGAAAACATGAGGTTCGTTGAGAAACCAATTTCGATCGAGGATCGACAGGTTAAGAAGCTCCGAAGAAAATTGATACCTATAGTAAAGGTTAAGTGGGACGCTTTCAAAGGTCCCGAGTATACATGGGAGGTTGAGTCCACTATGCGACAAAAGTACGCCCATCTTTTTGGAATTAAATCTTGAGGTCGAGATTTCTTTTAAGGGGGTGAGGATGTAACACCCTGTAAAATCGTGTCCAGTAGTATAGTGACACGTGTTGTATTTTAAATATAGTCTATTAAAAACCAATAAGGACTAAAGGCGTCAACATGCTCAAACTAAGCCTCTGAGTGACGGTCCGATGTCAACATGCTTAAAATTTGGCTCTGAGTGACTGATATGTCAACATGCCCAGCCTCTGAGTGACATCGGAGTCAACATGCTTATAATAAGCCTCTGAGTGATCCTTTACGAAGTCCTAACTCTCATATGAGCCACTAGTTGGACGAGAGGAATTAGTTCTAAGAATACGTCAATGTTGGACGATGAGGGATTATGTAATACCCTGAAGGATTCGTGTTCGGTAATATACCGACACATGTACATTCCCTCGGATCATACCTCATGAGATAATCACTCAAACATGATCAAAAATCTCAAAGATTCATAAAACTAACCGTAACCTACGATCTAGGACCGTAGGCTACGGTTTAAGGCTGTTGTTTTATTTTAAAACTGACCGTAAGCTACGGTCTAGCGACCGTAGCCTACGGCGAGACACTAAAGCTTTGATTTTCACCATTTTCAACTTTCATAAAATTACCCAAAGACCCCTAGACTTTATTATTTCCGTATTACTTGTTTAAACAAGTTATTTCTTGACCTGAACGTTGCTCGGTTGAGACGATATATTTTTAATTGCCATCCTCGAGCATTCCACTCTTTTACCAAACCTTTAACTTTACTAGTTTGGCAAATTTAAGCTATGAAACTATAATTGCTCGTATCTTTCATGTTTAAGCTAGTAAACACTTTTAAGTCGTAAAGACACCTAGTGTGACACCCGTTAACGTTTGGTTATTCATACTTTTCTTCAATACATCTCGTGTTGAACGAAAAGAACTAGTTATGCCATTATGTCATGATATATAAGTCAAGGGACAATTCATGACATTTCATTAAACTATTTTGAGGGACTAAATGTGTCAAAAATCCCAAATCTTTGTGAGGAAGCCACCTAGCCTGCAAATTGCCACACTTCTCTAGCTCTTGACACCTAATTGGACACTTGTGATGATCCTACAATACCCCTAACACATGGCACCATCTCCTTGCACTTTCTACACTATAATAGACACCTTAGTTCACTTATTTCTTTGCTTATTCACTTTTTCTCCTCTCTACTACACTCTTGGAAGTTCCTGACCATTTGGGAGATTCCTTTTGAGTTCTAAACTTCTCTTGGATCACTTGTAAGTGCTCCATCTTTGCTCTTTTCTTTTTATAGGCTTTTAATAGCCAAAAGTCAAGCATTTTCGACAAATGCCTTGACTTTCGGTTAAGACCATTATGGTCCAGCCATTGTTCGAAATGAACATGGCTAAGTGATCGTAATTAGGAAGGTATTAACCCCTTAAAGGGGCACCTTCTAAGGATCACGTTTACTAGGTCAATTGACGGGTCAAAGTTATTGTTTTTAAAAAGTCAAACGAGTCAGATTTCATAAAAATTAATCTGAGTTTTTACATGTTATAAATATGTCTTTGATACTTAAACAAGTTGGTAATAATTATTAGAACATGTTTGATCCGTCAATTTCAGTCCTAGAGTCGGTTCGCAACCGAGAGTCGTGAAGTTTGACTTCTGCTTTGACTTTCGATTCTGACCCGACTTAGATTAGTTAACTTCTGAATTATGGTTGCATTATGATCATAATACAATGTAACATAATCCTCTGAGGTTATATTACTTAATCATAATCATAATCTGAGTTTATGCACAAGTTTCGTAAAATGTCAATCTTTGACTAAAATGCCCTTTTTACATAAAACAAGGTTTTAATCAACAATGAACTTGCAAATGAAATACCTACTGATATGTTAATGTAATTAACATATTATGATGTTAATATTCTGATCATAAACTGATTTTAGTATAATATCGCAAACTATTCTTTTTCAAATGACCAAAATGCCCTTTCGGTGTATAGTTTGGTCTTAAACCATAAACCACGCTTATGTGTGCTATCTTACTGATATTATACCACAAATTAAGTATTTTTCCAGAATGTTTATGATCATAACATCAGAGTACACGCAAGTTCCCTTTTATACGACATATAATTACCAAAACGCCCTTATGAGGCATAATTTCGTTTCAAAACCTTTTCGGGCATATAAATTGATATCCTACTAATATTACAGCTTATTTAAAGTATAATGGCATATAGAACTTGTTCAAGACTTATCCGGTTACCCGATATCGCTGATATGCGTACGGTTAAGTATATGTAACTAGTTTACGAAAATTAACTGAAACGGGTTTAACCTTAACATTTTTAACCTCAAAATCCAGAATGTTTACAGTTTACCCATAATTATACAAGTCAAGGTACTTGTCGGGTTTAAACTACATTCTATCCAATCATCGTTTGATCAAGCGTTATACGTTTTGATCCTGTACGCTACTCAGTCTAAGTCTATGACTTAAATATGGTCGTTAGTATTAATTGGTTAGCTTATGCCATAATCCAGACTAGAGACTTGCCGGTAAATGCTATCTACACTTAGTGCTTTTGTGTACGGCTGAGTCATTAAAATTAAACGATGATTAGCTCAGGTAAATACTATCGACTTATTTCCCCTATATGGGCTTGGGTTACGGTAAATTATTACCGCTTGGTCCGAAATGGGATCAATCGAATGCCCGTTTATGGCTAGTAAATCTGCATATTCTGTTTTAATCAGTTTTGTTTGATAACTTAAACATCGGGGGTTAACTACCGTGTCCTGGATATCCTCGGCTCATTACATTAGATAATGGACACGACCTTAGCGCGGGTGTAGGCATACACCCGGTAAGACGCTCAATATGCATACCCACATGGTTGGGGGAAATGGCTCCTTCGTGAGTCCAAAGTAGTGTATACGTTAATCATGTCTCGGTCTCTGCACTGGGCCTGTATGTATGGACAAACATGTGAATCTATTAACAAGGTTGCAAGGCCAACTTTCCCAAGTTATAAAAGATTTTGTGCCAATGTGCACTTAAAACATTTTTGAAAATGTTTTCTAAATGAGTCAGTTGAGTGTATTTACCAGCGAAAGCTGACGTATTTTCAAAAGACTAAGCTCGCAGGTACAATACGAAAATAGGCTGGAAGTGCTCGGTAGTGATAAGAGGATCTTGCAAATCCTAGGCCTGCCCAAAGTCTGTTATACATTTTTGTACAATTTACGATCCGCCTGTGGATCCTACGTTACAAGCCATCTGTACATTATTTTTGTACTTTGAAAATTTCGGTTTGTAATAGTAATTTAAATCCAACTGTGCTGTGTTTAATTGGCTATGATGATATCAACTTACGTCACGATATTCCCCACCCAGGCCCACCGGTGTTTGGTTGGAAATTCGGGGTATGACACATGGCAATACTATCATGCAACTATATTTGCAACCCAAATATTCTCACTAGCGTAATCCTATCATGGCAATGATAAGACTGTTTTGTTTACTTAACATGACCTCAAAAATACGAGCGGTGTGTTATTCCTACAGTGCTATACATATTAAGGGAGGCTCGTACGAAGTTAATGACAAGTATAAAGCAATAAGTGTAATGTATGAGTTCAAGTGTATCGTATCAAGCATGTATATTGGATTGTTTGTTTGTAAGCATGTTTATAAGTGTATGTGTGCGTTTTTGATAAGTTTCGTGTGCGGCACCCAAAAGTGTTAAAATAGAAAGGGGTCATGTACACTCACGGTTTTGCAAAGCTTTCTGAGTTAAATCGCAAATTTGATAGTTGTTGGAGATGGAACACCGAAGTTACCTGAAAAGGGGAAATGTAGGTGTGTGAGTTTTTGGATTTGGTGAGAGATTCGGATTTTAAGTATAGAAGTATGTGCGCGGAAGTATTTATCAAGTCTTAAACATTCGTTTTGACACTAAGATTTTATGTGATTTCATGGGTCCAAACTTGCCCATTAGAATCATAAAAGATGAATAAAGAACAAAGAAAATATAGCCTAAGTTCACAGCATCTAACCATAATCCGGTTAGCATTATGAATTCGGCTAAAGATATATATTTTATATTATTTAGTATAAGTTCATCATATATTATAATTTAGTGTGATATAAGTCAAGCATGGAGGTATGATTAACCCAATTGTCTAATTCACCAAAGCACAAGGTTATCAACATAGTTGATAACCCGGTTGGTCATGAATAACAAGAATTATAAATTAACTAGTTTCACCAAGTACCCAAGTAAGATCAACCCGGGTGTTCCATACCCATCATGGTAAATGTTGGAGGTGCGGCGGGGTTATGTTACTTTGAGTCTTGGAAGCTACTTTGATGAACATAAACAAAATAAACAAGCGGTATTGCTTAGTAATAGCCAAGGCTCCCACGGTTCACACATAACACATGCCCAAGCTTTTCGATATAGAAGGTTGAAGCTTGGATGGTTTCAAACACTTGGAACATGTATGGGCAGAATTTAAAAGAGTTTTTAAGCTTGTTTCTTGGTGGAAATCAACCACAACACACGCAGCTTGGTGGGTACAAGATTTCATCAAGTTTTAGTCAAGAAATGCAAGATACAAGGACATCAATGAAACCATAATTTTAACTCTACTTTGGACCTCAAATATGGTGAGCTTCCACCTTAATTTGCCATGGCAAACTTGTGGAAACCTTCCTAGAGGTTATCCAAGTAGAATGAAAGAAGAAGATATGAAGAAATAAGGAGAAAAGTGAGTTAAAACTCATTTACAATGCTTGAATCTTTTTGCCAAAGCCTTGAAGTTAGAGAGAGATAAGAAGATTTGAGAGTGTTTTAGACGTTTTGTTTAGGAGTGTATGGAGGCTCCTATTTATAATGGGGGTTGATTATGGTTAGAGTTAAATGAGGTAGAAGGTGATTGGAGGTAAAAAAAGGTGGAAAAAGAAGTTAAATTCGCGCTTTTTAAACAAGTTGTCCACCCCGAGGCCGTAGGCTACAACTAGTTTTTTTTGGCATCTTAAGGGATATATATTTGTGTGAATATCAACAATGTATATGAGTATGATTCCGAATATAATTTAAACATCAAGTATGATTCGGTTTCGTATATAAAGCACGTATTCGAGATTGATTAAGTATCATGTATTTATGCATAAACAAGTGTCAATAATAATGTATCTCCAATATGATCAATGTCTCGGATTACAAGATTGGAAAATTGAAATACGAATTACAACACGATAACAAGTTTCTCAAAATAGAAACACGATTACAACTTCCTAAATAAAGAAAATGCAAAATTACGAAGCGTTACAGTCTCCCCTACTTTAGGAAATTTTGTCACGAAATTTATTTAATAGGAAGACTCAGTGAATAGATGTGGACACTTGGTCTTCATATCACCCTCGAGTTCCCAAGTAAATTCGGCGCCACGTTTTCCTTCCTATCGAATCTTGACTATGGGAATTCGACTGCACCAAAGTTGCTTGGTTCCTCGGTCTATGATTTCGACCGATTTTTCGACGAAGTGGAAGGACTCATTGATTTTTAAATCATCTAGTGGAACTTGAAGTCCTTCTTCGGCTAAGCACTTCTTGATGTTTGACACATGAAACGTTGGGTGAACGTTGTTGGGCTCTTGAGGTAGATCCAGCCGGTAAGCTACCTTGCCAATCCTTTCGAGAATCTTGAAAGGACCTACGAAGCGAGGAGCGAGCTTGCCTTTCTTACCAAATCGAACAACTCCTTCCCAAGGGGATACTTTGAGGAGTACGTGATCACTAACGTTGAATTCCAAAGGTTTGCGTCATTTGTCAGCGTAACTCTTTTATTGACTTCTAGTTTGATTTGTTATCACGGATCCATAAGATCTTGTCTGTCGTCTCTTGTATGAGCTCAGGACAAGTGATTTGAGCTTCTCCGATCTCGTGCCTATAAATAGGCGTACGACACTTATGACCATACAAAGCTTCGAATGGTGCCATTAAAATACTAGCGTGATAACTATTGTTGTACGAGAATTCTACCAAAGGCAAGTGTATATCCTAGTTGCCACCAAAATCGATTACGCAAGAACGAAGAATATCCTTGAGAGTTTGGAAAGTACGCTCGATTTAACTGTCAGATTGAGGATGAAAAGCGGTACTAAGGTTAAGATGAGTAACAAGAGCGGTTTGAAAAGTTTGCAAAAGACGTGAAGTGAAACGACCATCACGGTCAGAAATGATGTCAATGGGGATACCATGATGACAAATAACTTCATTCGTGTAGATACGAGCCAATTTCTCAACTTTGTAATCTTCACGAAAGGGGAGGAAGTGAGCGGATTTGGTCAAACAATCGATGATTACCTAAATGCTATCATGACAAGACGAAGTTCGAGGGAGTTTAGTGATGAAATCCATGGCTATACTCTCCCATTTTTAGACTCGAATTTCTGGTTGTTCGAGTAAACTAGAGGGACGTTGATGTTCGGCTTTCACTTGGAACACGTGAGACATTTCGAAATAAAGATAGTGATATCCTTCTTCATACCAGGCCCCTAATAAGACGTACGAAGATCTTGGTACATCTTGTCGGCACCTGGATGAATAGAGTATCGAGACTTATGTGCCCCCTTCATTAAGAGTTCACAAAGCTCGTCATGGTTTGGTACCCAAACGAGATCGAGATAGTAAAGGATTCCATCGGATTTGGACACGAGTTGGTTTCCAGCACCACACTTCAACTTGGAGTACATATTATCCTCGTTAATGGATGAGTATTACGCTTCATGAATGTGATCGTGAAGGTTGTTTAGCATTTGGAAACAACGGATACTCTTTACATGAGTTTTAGGACTAAGAGCGTCGGCTACGACATTCACTTTACAAGGATGGTAACGAATCTTGTAGTCGTAGTCGTTGAGCAACTCTACCCATCGGCGTTGACGCATGTTAAGCTATTTAATTAAAGATGTGCTGAAGGCTCATATGGTCGATGAAGACCACACACTTAGTACCATAAAGGTAGTGTCGTCATATCTTTAACACAAAATAACCGCACCAAGTTCAAGGTTGTGGGTAGTGTAGTTCTTGACATGTATTCTGAGTTGTCTCGAAGTGTAAGCGGTAAGCTTGTCTCGTTGCATGAGAACAGAACCAAGACCTTGGTTAGATGCATCGCAATACACTATGAAATAGTCGTTACCGTCGAGAAGAGCGAGAATAGAAGCATTGCAAAGCTTGTCCTTGAGCGTTTGAAAAGACTCCTCTTGTTCAGAACCCCAACCAAAAGGTTTATCTTTTTAGTCAAAGAGGTGAGAGGAATGACGATTTTTGAAAAGTTGGAAATGAACCGGTGGTAGTAACCTGCCAATCCATAGAACGAACGAATTTCGGATGGAGACCTCGATGCAATCTAGTTCTTGACAACTTCGATTTTAGCGGGATCAACATGTATGCCTTTCTCATTCACAACGTGACCGAGAAATTCAACTTCCTTTAGCCAAATTCACACTTGGAGAATTTGGCATATAGTCATTCGCCACATAGGAGTTCGAGGATTAGATGCCAGTGTCGCTAATGTTCGTCTTAGGTTTTGGAGTAATTAAGGATATCGTCTATGAAAACTATCACAAAATGGTTCAAGTAAAGTTTACACACTCAGTTTATCAAATTCATGAAGACCGCGGGTGCGTTGGTCTAACCGAAAGGCATGACCAGGAACTCGTAGTGACCATATCTAGTACGAAACGTGGTTTTAGGAATATCCTCTTCGAGGACTCAAAGTTGATGGTAGCCAGAACCAAGGTCGATTTTAGAGAAACAAGTTCGCCTTGGAGTTGATCCAAGAGGTCGTCGATGCGAGGAAGGGGATAACGGTTGACGGTGAGTTTGTTGAGTTCGCGATAATCGATGCAAATGCAAAATGATCTATGTTTCTTCTTAACAAAGAGGACCGGAGCACCCCAATGAGAAATACTAGGGTGTATAAAGCCTTTATCAAGTAATTCTTGAAGCTGGCTTGACAGCTCTTGCATTTCCGAGGGTTCAAGGTGGTAAGGGGATTTTGCAACATATGGAGCGCAAGGAATGAGGTCAATGCGAAAAGTTAACAGAACGAGGAGTAGGAGGACTAGGTAGGTCTTTGGGAAAGACGTTAGTAAAATCACAAACGACAAGAACATCACTCACGCCTTTTCCTTTGTCCTTTTCCACAACATGCGAAAGAAAAGCAAAGTACTATTTACGCAAGTATTTGTTCGCTTAAGTACTCGACATTAGCTGGAGACCCTTTGAGGGTTTCTCACCGTAGACGTGTAACGAATCCTGGGATGGAAGAGGAAGACAAACTTCTCAGAATAAACAATTTCGGCACGGACTCTTTGAAGCCAATCCATACCCACTATGATGTCGAAACTACCCAATTGCATGGGTATAGATAGATTGAGAACTTGTGATCGTTAAGGTTAAGAGAGCAATTAAGAAGGATAGAATCGGCGGTTATTAATTTACCGTTAGCGACTTTGACGATGAAGGATTTTGGCAACTTAGAGCATCTACACTTAAGAAATTGTTCAAATTCAACGGATACAAAACTTTTATCCAAACAAGTATCAAATAAACATGAAGCGGATACATTGTTTAAGAGAAACTTACCATTTATGACGTCATTGTTGTTCTGGGCCTGAGCGGTAGTGATGACGAAGGCTCGTCTGCAACAAGCTTGTTGCTGGTTGTTGCATTGCGGTCATGTGTTGCTGAGGTGGTTCGGGTCACCACACGTGAAACAAGTGCAACCGTTGTTTGCTTGCGGTCGGTTTTGGTGTTGGGCAGTGGTTGGGTTTGGTTGCCTTATGACTTTTGCCCATTTCGGCATTGGGTGTTGAAGTGTCCAAACCTATTGCACGAGGTGCAAAGGCGGCACGGTGTGTGGGTTGGGTGGTGATAGGTGCAAGTCAAATACATTGGGATGAGTCCTAGTTTATGCTCCTTAGCCGGCTCGGGATTTTAGGCAACAACAAGTTGTTGTGGTTGTGGTTGAGGAGGGTTTTACGGAGTAACAACCGCAAAGTTTCAGTTCGAAGCCTTACGCTTCTTACTATTAGGGTTGGTTTTGGGTGAGGGTTTAGATGGTTCGGCGTGGTTCGGTTGTAGCTTGGTGAACCGTTTTGGTAGAACCCTTTGTTTCGTAGGTTCCATCCGAAACTCGGTTATGGGTGAATTTAGCGGCAAGACGAAAGGTGTCTTCAAGGGTTTTGGGTTGGGCGGACTCAACAAAGTTCGAAATGAAGGAAGGAAGGGCTCGGATGTACTTGGTGATGGCTTTTTCGGTGGTGTCAACTTAACTAGGGCAAAGGGCGCTAAGTTGCTTGAACCTAGCGGTGAGACCGGTATTGTCACTCCCAACTAGCTTGATGTTCCAAAACTCGTTTTCAAGTTGTTGGAGCTCGTTGGGAGGGCAAAATTAATTGTTCACGAGCTTCTTGAGCATGGTCCAAGTCACCGTGTTACGCTCGGCGGTCCACCAATCGAGTGCCCTTGATTGGAAGAAGCCGGTGGCATTGGCGTTGGTGGTGCGAAGATGCTAAGGGCACCCACTCTGACGGAAGGTGACCTCGATGGAGTCAAACCATTGGAGCATCTTTGTTGCCCCATCTTCGCCCGTAAACGGCATCAGGCTACATGAGTTGAATTGTTTGAACGAAAAAGTCAACGTGGGTGGGTCAACTTTGGATTCAACCGAGGCATGAGGGAATTCGACGTTGTTGGGGGCTTGAATTTTACTGACAATGTCGGGGATAACCTTGGCCATTTGCTTTACCATGAACTTCATCATGTCTTTCTTGGACATCGAATCAGCGTTGGAGTTTGTCACAACTCCCGACCCTACCCTGGGCGGGAGCCATGAGCAGATACAAGTGGTACAAGTGTTTATTAAAATTATCACAGCGGAATCTCTATTAGGACCAGGCGTCTGGAAAAATATCAGAGTTTTCAAAACAGCGTAGTTTTCATTTCATAAACTGTGGGATGAAACCCATATTTACGTAAAGGCTTTTCACAGGGATAAACCCTTGATTACAAATTATGTTTTATTCAGGTTCACATAGCTACTTATTTAAGCTTGAGTGCTTCATAGCACTTTTCTTCTCTTCACAGTAAATCATCTAAATCACGTTTTAAAAACATTTGATCAGCGAAAAATACCGGTGATTTCATTCAATTTATAAAAGCCATAGTATTGTAATCACAACATTAAGAGTTTTTATATTTGTTTATATATTTCAATTACCCACAGTACTTGTCACTCGCCCATTTCGGTGACTGTAGTCATATTACTATTGGCTAACCCTTTGTCCAATAATAAAGATTATCAAGTAATGTACAAAACCGCACATACCGGCTGTAATTTCAGAATACAGAGACTTAATCACTGTAAATACAAATTTGGAGAACATTTAGGGTTTTGAAAGCATTTAATAAAGAGAATGGCTCACATTGCAGATTTCAAGGTTACAGTAATAACCTCATGGTCTAATTCTTGGATTCCTAATTAAACACAATGCACATGTATTAGTGTATTAACCGAATTCAAACTTTAATGATAATCACGAGATCAAAACCACAATGTGATGACAATGTATAGCCTTATTCAGGCATCACTTAAACATCCGTTGAATTGTTTACAGATCGATCGGACAGGGTATCGTACCTGTGATTCTGTCGGCTTACTGGTCTCTCGCACCCCGCGAAGAGCTCCTTGGTGTCTGTCGCGGCCCGCGAGAGGCATTAAAATCTTTTTTTTCTATTTATCGTGTTGGTTCTCGTCATGCGCGTTTAGGGTTACGATTACAAATGATTGTGGGACCTTTTTGAGGGTTGTTACATCCTCCCCACCTTTTTTTAAATCTCGCCCTCCAGATTCATTGAAATAAGTAGCGATACTTTTGCTTCATTTCTGATTCTAGTTACCATGTATATTCTGGTCCTCTTTTCAAATTCCATTTTACCTTGACCAGAACTAATCTCTTATGCTTGAGATTCTTAATTTTCCTATCTTCAATTTACAGAGGTTTCTTAATAAATTTTAATTTTTCACTTACCTCTATATCTTGAAGAGGTACTGTCAGAGATTCGTCAATAAACATTTCTGCAAGTTGTATATATGAAATACATCATGTATACCAGCCATTTCTTCTGGTAATGGTAATTGTAGCTGACAAGCTACAGGACCAATTCGCTTGGTAAATTGAATGGTCCAACAAACCTTGGGCTTAATTTTCTTTTCTTACCAAATGAAACTATTCCTTTCCATGGATAAACTTTCAATAGTACTTTGTCTCCAACTTGAAACTCTAATGGCTTACGTCTATTATCTACATAACTCTTTGACAATCTCGTGCTAGTTTCAATCTTTCCTTGACTTGAATTATCTTGTTTGTTGTTTCTTGTACAATCTCAATACCTGATAATTGCTTTTCTCCTATTTCTGCCCAACTTACTGGAGTTCGGCACTTTCGTCCATAAAGTGCTTCAGATGGAGCAGCATTAATACTTGTGTGATAACTATTACTATTATAGGAGAATTTTATTAATGGTAGATGATCGTCCCAACTTCCTCCAAAATCTATTACACATGCCCTTAGCATGTCTTCCAATGTTTGGATTGTCCTCTCACTTTGTCCATCAGTTTGAGGATGATAACCTGTACCTAACTTTAGTCGTGTTCCCATAGCTTTTTGGAAACTTGTCTAAAAAAGAAAAGTGAAGCGACTATCTCTATCAAACACAATGGATGACGGAATTCCATGTAATGAAACTATTTCATCTACATATAGCTTAGCTAATTTTTCCATATTAAAGGTTTCCTTCATTGGTAGAAAATGGGCTGCCTTGGTTAATCGGTCCACAATCACCCAAATTGCGTCGTTACCTTTTCTTGTCTTGGGTAATTTGGTAACAAAGTCCATTGTTATCAATTCCCATTTCCATACTTTCATTTCTAATTGTTGAAGTAAACCTAAAGGTTTCTGATTTCCAGCTTTGACTTGCGAACAAGTTAAATACTTAGAGACGTAACTAGCTATATCCTTTTTCATTCCTATCCACCAAAAATTCTTCTTCAAATCTTGACACATCTTATCACTACCAGGATGCATCATATACTTAGACTTATGAGCTTCCTCGAAAATTCTGTGTCGTAGGTTTCCTTGGATAGGTACAAATCCTTTTCTTATGGTATTTCCAAATTCCATTGGTTCCTTTTTTCTAATTCCTTCATCATTCCTCTTAATCTTTCAGCATCATCCTTGATTGTTGTTTCCTGAGTATTCTTCAATTCTTCCATTAAATCTAGTGCAAATTTAATCTGAGAGCACGTACCCATTTCGGCTTTTCATGATACTTGTGACTTAAAGCGTCAGCTACTACATTGGCTTTACCTTCATGATATTGGATATCACAATCGTAATCACTTAGAATTTCCATCCATCGTCTTTACCTCATGTTTTACCCTTTTTGCCCAAAAATATATCTTAAGCTTTTATGATCTATAAAAATGGTAGACTTACTACCATACAAATAATGTCTCCAAATTTTGAGGGTAAAAAATATCGCTCCTAGTTCTAAATCATGAGTTGTGTAGTTCTCTTCATGCTTTTTCAGTTGCCTAGACCCGCAAGCAATCCCCTTCTCACGTTGCATCAAAACACATCCTAATCCTAATCTAGAAGCATCACAAAAGACTACAAAATCTTTAGTTCCTTCTGGTAATGTTTTTTGCGAGTATCTTTGCATTTGTTAATTTTTACTTCAAGGTTGTAAAGGCTTCTTCCTGCTTGGGTCCCCATTCAATATTTAACTAACTTACATGTTAGCTTGGTTAACAGAAGGCTATCCGTGAAAAGACTTGGATAAAGCGTCGATAGTATCCTGCCAATCCTAGAAACTTCTGATTTTTATTGGTGACTTATGGATTTTCCATTTGGTAATTGCCTCGATCTTTGTGGGATCCACATAAATTCCTTCATGGTTAATCAAATGTCCTAAAAATTGCACTTCTTGCAACCAGAATTCGCATTTTGAGAATTTAGCATAAAGCTTTTCTTTTCTCAGCAATGTTAAAAGTATATGTAGATGCTTAGCATGCTCTTCTTCGCTCTTGGAATAAATAAGTATATCGATTATAAAGACAATTACAAATTTATCCAGGTATGGTTTACATATTCTATTCATCATGTCCATAAATGCTGCTGGAGCATTTGGCCAAATGGCATGACTGTAAACTCGTAATGACCATACCTAGTTCTGAAAGCAGTTTTAGGAATGTCCTCTTCCCATACTTTCAGTTGATGGTATCCGTAGTGTAAATCAATTTTGGAAAAATATCAAGCTCTTTGAAGTTAATCGAATAGATCATCAATTCTCGGTAATGGGTACCGATTCTTAGTTGTGACCTTATTCAATTTTCTATAATCGATACACAAATGCATCGAACCATCTTTCTTTTTGATAAACAACACAGTGTTCCCCAGGGGGATGAACATGATTGTATGAAACCTTTCTCTATCAATTCATCTAATTGCTTCTTTAATTCCAGCATTTTTCGGTGCTAATCGATACGGGGCTTTAGCAATCGGTGCAGTTCTAGGTATCAGATGAATTCTGAATTCTACCTCTTAGTTAGATGAAAGTCCAGGTAGATCTTCTAGGAAAACGTCAGGGTAATCTAATATTACTGGAATTTCTTACAATTCCTTGCCTCTAGTGTTAATGATCACAGAGAACATATACACTATGCCTTGCTTTCGTGCATAACTTTCAAATTTCATCACAGAGATGAATTTTGTTCAGTTGATCGGCTTATTTCCTTGGATTATGATCAATTCTCCTGTTGGCGTACGAATCTCAACAGAATTTTGATCACATAGGATTCAAGCATGATTGGCTACCAACCAATCCATTCCTAATACTACATCGAATCCAGCTAAATTCATTGGTAGTAAGTTTGTCGTGAACTTATATCCTATTAATTCTATCTTCCCTTCTTGAAGTACTTCGCGTATGTTGGTGGAGTTCCCTTCCGCCATTTCTACCATACAAGCTTGACTAAGCTCAGTCAATGGTTGATTAAGTGCTTGACAAAATGCAGTATTTATAAAACTTTGATGTGCACTAGAGTCAAATAATACTTTAGCATATATGCCATGGACAAGAAACGTACCAGCAATTACGTAGGAATCATCGCTGCCTCCTACGGAGTAAGTATAAATGCTCATGCGTTCTTCTTGGCTTGTCTGCTGCTTTTTCCTTGTTGTCAGGTTCTTTTGCTTACTTTGGGCAATTTGGTCGGATGTGACCACTTTCTCCATAGTTAAAGCAAACACTTGATTTTCTTCTACAATGCTCTTCTTTACGTCCAGGTGCTTTGCAAAAGTTGCAGTACAAAGCACACCTTCCAGAATGTTTCTTATTACAAATCCTACAGAAAGGTGGTGAAGATGACTAACCTACTCCTTTCCTTCTATAGGTATTACCTAAACGAAATTCTTAGATAATTTTTTATGCTATTTCCTTCTTGTTTTCTTCTCTTGTGCAGATTAATCTGTGAGTCAAGGTGTTAGCTAGCTCAATGATTTCCTCAATAGTCTGAGGTCTAGCTGCCTTGACTATATCACGTATTTCACTAATTAATCCCCAAATATAACGAGAAATTAGTACAGGTTCTAGCAAAGCCAGAGTTGGTACGATTCTTGCATATTCGAAGAATTTTGTCGTATACTACCTCAATCATTTTAAGATTTAGGAATTATTAGCCATTTGTTCATTTTCATAAGGGGGACAGATTTTCCTTTCTGTCATTTCTTTGAATTCCTTCCAATTCATGGCATAAGCCATGTCACTTCCTTTTGCCTGAAGAATCGTATTCCACCATTCTAATGCTTCATCCTTAAAGAGATTAGAAACATACATTACCTTATCTTCTTTGGCTTACTTACTAATCTTAAGAATAGCTTCAATCTTTTCCAACCATCGCAGGGCAGCCATGGCTCCTTCACTGCTTACGAATTCAGTTGGCTTATAGGCTAGAAAATCTTTATAAGTACATCCGGAATTTATCGCCTTCATTCTTTTAGGAAGTGGAGCTTTAACAAAGATGTCATTATCTTCATTTACGCTTTGACTACTATCGTTGTTATGGTTACGTTTGCTACTAACAGCTTTATTATTTTCTATTGTTAGGTCCTAGAAGTGTGAGACTGACGCATCAAATATACGAAACGCTCTATGGTAGCTACCTGGGATTAAGTGGGTTAGTTTGTATTAGATTTGGACCTTTTTAGGTCACTTGGGCATGCCATAGGCCATGTGGGCCAGGCAAGCCCAAGGGAAGCCCATTAGGGGCATAGGAAAACCCTATGTATATGAGGAACACTATGTCATACTTAGGGTTAAGCTTTTGAGAGAACTTAGGTAGCCTCCACCATTCTAGAGAGAGAGCGACCGAGAGGTGTGAAGAACTTATATCAGACGGTTTTGCTATTTGTAGTAATAGAATCGTATACAACTTTGAAAATGATTCGCGTGTTATTCTCATTCATCTCGTTTCTCTTATTTTCGGTTTTCTTGAATATTATCAAGTTTGGATTCCGCCCATCCTTGGTGATTGTTTGATATCGTTGTTGGATCTGGATTATTCAGGGACTTACAATTGGTATCAGAGCCTGTTTGAACCTGTTTCCAGGCTCAGATCTGATATCACTCTGTTTCGGATTGCACCTTCTTCTGTTTTGGAGTTTCTTCTGTTTTTCTGTTGCATTTCGGATCATCTCGGACGAACTCGGATCATCTACTTGAATATCTCGGATCATCTGTTGAAGACTCGAATCATCTCGGATACCATCTCAGATCATTGCTTGCATCTCGGATTCCATCTCGAAACAATATCAGCTTGCATTTCGGACCATCTCAAATTGAATTCTTGCATCTCGAACTCATCTCGAATCTATCTCAAATCAACATCATAGTATCTCGAATAATCTCCAAAAACATCTCGGATCATCTCGGATCATAGTTGTTGAAGATTGCTTCTATCTCAGATCATCATCAAGGCATCTCGGATTGTATCTCGAATGGAGTTACTGTTTCGAATGTGAGATACAATTCGAATTCGAGTTACTGTTTCAAATTGCTAAGGTGGAATTTAACCAGCTGACGTACTCGGTAGTAAACATTTTCGTGCATAGAAAATTATCCATAAAGTATCTTTGAAAATGGGATGCAAGAAAAAAAACAGTTTTCAGATATTATATATCATTGGATTCATAATTTCGAGACTAGTCTAACGGTCTATTTTGGTAAAAACAGTTTCGGACATTTTTAAAGTTTTTACCGGTATGGTTTCAATTAACCGAAGATGTTTACAACCCAAGCTCAGTACTCAAACATAGTTTTCAGCCCAGTATGTAATCCAAAACCGAATGCAAATCTAAATATTGTCTTTAGCCCACTGATCAAAGCATCTGCTAACAGCACTGCACCCCAAGCACAAAATCAAAACTCTAACTTGTGAGATCAAGTGAAGGAAAAGCAGAATGAGTTTATTGGAAACTATAATGCTGATCCTGTCATGGAATATGTGATGTGCTTGCTTGAACGTGGCAGGCGAAAAGAGGAAGTAAGAAATGAGATGAATTCCTTTTGGGGTGATGACAAAGATTCCTTTGTATCTTGGTTGTAGGAACATTTACACTCAAACCAAGAGCTATACGCACAATCAAAGGAATCTCATCCTGAAGAAGTGGCCGAACAGAAATCTCAAGCCCAGCAAACAGCAATCAGCAGCCCAGCACCCAAACTCTACCTCAAGCCGAAACTCAAGATGACAAACCAAGATCGCTCATTGACACAATCAACTACCTTTTGTTCACTGAACCTTGCAGGAATAAGGTTGCTCAACTCAGGGCACTTAATTCCAAAATGGCTAATGATTACAACAATGCAATGGCTTAATGCATCGGCCTTAGACAAAGTAACAAGTTACTCACAGAAAAGGTTGAAGCACAAAAGAAATACATAGCTCAGCTCCACTTGGACGTAAATCAACAGAAATATTGGGTCCATGATTACAAAACCAGATTACACTCAAAAGCCATGGGACTTCTTCTTAAAAAATATCAACAAAACGAAGTTAATATAAAGAAGTTTGATACATCTAGCAAGCTCGCTCAAGACGTGTGCAATGTGCAGTTGGCATATAAGGAGAACAAGGGGAAGGGTTTGGGATACAATTAGGTTGCTCCACCATATAATCATAACTACACGACAATGCATGAAACCGACGAAAAAATTGTGAGAGCACAGCATATGGTGTACGGCAACCTAGTGATTATACGTCAGACACACGAAAACCATCTGGTGCTGTTGACTCTTCTAATGATTTAGTTGGAGTGTTTGGTCTTACATCTGATAAACGAGGACTCTCCGATTCTATCAAAACTGATGAAGAGAGAGCTGATGTGAACAAGGCTCCAAGTGCGCAAACTGAACAATCTGAACCTTTTGCTTGTGATGAAAAGGTTCCGATCATGCAACAAGAGCCCAAATGAGCAGATCAGAGAAGAGGAAAGAAAAGGTCTAAACGTCAAACACAATTTCGCTCTCCGGGATCATCAACGAGCAGCAATTGTCCTAAAAAGGCTTGTGATGTAAAGAATGCCTTTGTTAAGCCAGTCAATAATGGCAAATGTGATAAATATACATTTAACTGTGCTAACAAAGCTTTTGGAAACTCTGGTGAGATTTCTAAACAAAACTTGTAGTCTAAGCCAAACAAGAAGAATCAAAAGAAATTTCCACCACAGTACAAACATCCAAATTCATCTTCGTCTGCAAGAAACGTTCAAGGAAATCAAGCACATAAGGGATCAGTTCATCCTACAGGGCCTGCAAGAGCTACCCAGGCTGATCAGAATGCCTTATGCGTGAAGAGACAAACACGCTTCACTTGCGGCGTTCTTGGTCACATTGCTTGGAACTGCACACATAGTCCCCATGTTTCCGATCATGCTAAAAATCAGAGGGTTACACCAAAAAATAACAATCATTCCAAGCCGATGAAGGTATCATCACCTAAGGTGATGAAGAATGTGAATCCCAAGGTTAAACCATCTTGTTGCTAGATACAAACATAAGGTTGTTCATAAACAAAAATCAGTTGTTAAAACGACTAAACCTGCAACAGCCAAAGTTGCTCAATCGAAGGCAACAAGCGCGTTTGTTAAAATGAAACAAATTTGAAACCCAAATCCAAAGCGGCAGCAACATCACCAATCTTTGAAACAAAAGGGGACTTGTGTCTGAAAGAAGTGTCTTATTTTGATGCTTCAAGGAAACCTGGGACCACGATGGCGTGAGTCCCACTGTCTTACTAATCTCCTTATTTTTCAGGAAACACCAAGGAGGAGTTGTTGACAATCTCTGAAATATTGATAGCGGTAGTTCTAGGGACATATCGGATAACATCTCACTGTTGCAAAAAGTTCAAATGTTTCTTTACGAGTGCGATGTTTCCTTTGGAGGAGATGAGGTAAGAAAGATCAGCGAAAAGGTAAAATTTCAATTTTGTGCTTTAATTTTGAAATTGATTAGTCTTTAATCTAATGACGGAACGGTTAAGCAAAAACAACAAAAATATTTTCCTTTTCTTTCGTTTAAAACTTTGTACATATGTTTTCTTTATTAGGTAAATTTGTGTATAAAGTGTGATGCACAAATTTAGGGGGAAGAGGGAGATATATGTATATATGCATTGTTTGAGGGGAGAAAATGATAAAAATGCAAAGACAAATAGAAAAATCCAAAAAGAGTTTTTGCATCAAATGGGAAATGAAATGAATATTTGTGATAAAGGGTGTGACTGACACACGTAAGGTGTCGTAGCTGAAAAGATTAGGATCTAATGTGATATGTCTGTAGGTTAACGCTCAAAGTGATTAAAAGATACTAAGTGATATAAACATAACGAACTATGTATCTTGTGGCATATCATTGGCGTAGGATTTCATGGTCTTAAATCCTATGTTGATATATAGTCAATGTCTGAAGTTTCGGGTCTTTATGCTCCTGAGTTATTCGAGATATCAGGGCTACCCTTCTGTTGCATCTGGACATATGCAGACGTAGGCGCAGTCAGGATATCCTTAAAAGAGCCAAAATAGAAGGGCAAAACCTTAAAAGCAAGGAAATCTCATCACGAAAAAATTTCATGTGCTTAAAAGTCAAACATACCATATAAGGTATTTGACTAACCCTCATGAGATATTATTGGTCACTCTGTTGTAAATATGTACTGACCTATTCACCAATAGTCTGACGTTGTAAAAAATAAAGGATGATCTCAGTTGACTCACCTGCTACGATGAATCATTGTGCTTACCTTGATCGCGGGGGTATGTCATGGTATGGGATGCACGGGTATTATAATATAATACTACCTTAAGCATATCACGAAGTTGAAAAATGAAAGTTGAGCATTAAAGTTTAAGTGGACAAACATATTAGTAATCACATGGAACAGTCTGAATAAGTTCACACTTAAAAGTGTTCCTTGGTCCGCCTGAAAACGATCTTGATCCCATTACAATTGTATAGTTGTAACTACTGAGTTAGTTTCTTCGTTTATTTGTGTTTCTGTTTATATTCTTATATATAGAAATTTAAAAAAAATATAAAATTCAAAAATCCAAAATAGTGTCTTATTTTTACTAAATCAAAAAATTCAAAATAATAATAAATAATCAAAAATTATTAACCATTCTTGAAGATTTGACTAATCATCAAAAGATGAAAGAATTTGAATTATGATCCGAGTACAAGTACTTGGATGTACCAAGTGGTCATGCGGTACTCTCCTTGTTGCATAAGAATGTTTTCTTGTAAATTTCTGAAAATTGTGCAAATCTTGATTGAGATGTTGTTAGTTACCAACAAAGCATGAAGCATCACAACAGCAAAGTGTACCTGAGTCAGAAGAACTAGATACCAGTCATCGTCTGACAATGATAGTACATTTGAAGAAGTACCTGTGAACCTGCTTGCTTGACATAGAAAGATTGAAGAAGAAAAGAGCTTCTGAGATTACTCCTCTTGCATTCTTTTTGACAAAGATGTTTCAAGCAAAGCTGATCAAGAACCTGATATGAAGCTAACCACAAGAGTAGAAGAAAGAGACCTATTGCCGAGAGTTCATTGAAGTGCGAGGTCCTAGAAGTGTGAGACTGACTTCCATAACACTTACAGCATAGCGATAACCATAGACTCCGTTGAAGACGTTGCAGAATTTATGTTATGAAGACAATTTGATGTATCAGTCTATGGGGAGATTGTTAGGTCCTAAAAGTGTGAGACTGACACATCAAATATACGCAACGGTCTATGGTAGCTAACTGGGATTAACTGGGTTAGTTTGTATTAGGTTTGGACCCTTTTAGGTCCCTTGGGCATGCCATCGGCCATGTGGGCCAGGCAAGCCCGAGGGAAGCCCATGAGGGGCATAGGCAAACCCTAGGTATATAAGGAACATTATGTCATAATCAGGGTTAAGCTTTTAGAGAGAACTTTGGTTGCCTCCACCATTCTAGAGAGAGAGACCGAGAGGTGTGAAAAACCTATATCAGACGGTTTTGCTATTTATAGTAATAGAATCGTATGCAAGTTTGAAAGTGATTCACATGTTATTCTCGTTCATCTCGTTTCTCTTATTTTCAGTTTTCTTGAATATCATCAAGTTTGGATTCCGCCCATCCTTGGTGATTGTTTGATATCGTTGTTGGATCCGGATTATTCGGGACTAACATCTACAGGCACAGGGCTTCTAACAGCTTCGATAATTAGGGGTATTGCATCGGCTATTCCATGAGCTACTATATTCTCTATGGCACTTTTATCCAAAGACTTTTCAGGATTGTTCTGGGCAGATTGATTAACTTCATTCGACATCTGTATTATAAACATTTTTCAAATATTAATATCACTGAATAAATAGCAAATTAATCAAGATATCGTAAACATAATTAGTCAGAGCATATTGTCAAAAACGTCGGTCATTGCGACTCTTTATATATATTATGCTTCATATATCCTACCTACACTACCACACTTACATATATATATATATATATATATATATATATATATATATATATATATATATATATTATAAGGTTAATTCTGGCTTCAGAAGTGATGTTCCCTCTCGTCGTACTTTCAGACGAGATTTTCTCCCATAATGCGTATCCAGTTACCATCCATCAGCTCTTCTCCATAATGGCGAAGTTCTGCCACGTTCTCAGGGTTCATTGGGGAATAAGCTGGGGGTGTAAGTTGGTAGTTTGGATAGAATTGGAAAGGATCGGTCATTAGGTCTTGGAAAGCCCAGTCGTTGGTCCACCACACTTCAACTGGGTTTTGAAATGGTTGTTGAGGCATAATGGGTTCAGGGTTCATAGGTTCTGGGTTCCTAGTTATTGGTGAGTGAGGTGGCATATTCAGGTTAATTTCATTCGTTATTGCTCTGAACATTTCATAATTTTCCTGGCATTGATCTAATTCTTCCCATGTTAGTGGCATGGGAGCTAGGTTTGAACTTTCTCCTATAGTTGGGTTCCCGGCTGGTTTTCTAGATTGTTTGATTGCTGTTATGGTTGGGTTTTTCCTTTTCTTTTTGTCCCGTTTTACTTACCAATCTAATCTTCTCTTTTTCGAAGGTGCTCTATTTATCGGTTGTGCCTGAAATATCATTGGTTCGTCTTTATCGGCTCCATATCTGATTTGTGTAACAGCTTGATCTTCATCCATATCTGAGTTATTAACAGATATGTGTTCGAAAGCTTCGGCCAAATCTCTATTGCTCATACTGTTAGCCAAAAAAAATAAAAACAACGAACTCCAAAAATCATACATATAATATTTGGTTAGCATCACCGTGATCACAGAAGTTATTTCATTTATTTCCTGACTACTAATTTTTAACTATTTTCACAATACTTAATTAGTTTAAACCAGTGGCTCTAATACCACCATCTGTCACAACTACCGACCCTACCCCGGGCGGGAGCCGCGAGCAGATACAAGTGGTACTAGTGTTTTAAAATTATCGCAGTGGAATTTTTATCAAGACTAGGCGTCAAGAAAAATATCAGAGTTTCCAAAACACCGTAGTTCATAAACTGTGGGATGAAACCAATATTTACATAAAGGCTTTTCACAAGGATAAACCCTTGAATACAAAATACGTTTTATTCAGATTTACATAGCCACTAGCTTAAGTACTTCATAGCACTTTTCTTCTCTTCACTGTAAATCACTTAAAACATGTTTTAAAACATTTGATCAGCGAAAAATACCTGTGAGTTCATTCAATTTATAAAAGCCACAGTATTGTAATCACAACATTAAGAGTTTTTATATTTGTTTATATCTTCCAATTACCCACATTACTTGTCACTCACCCATTTCGGTGACCGTGGTCATATTACTATTGGCTAACCCTTTGTCCAATAGTAAAGATTATCAAGTAATGTATACAAAACCTCACATACCGACTGTAATTTCATAATATAAAGACTTAATCAATGTAAATACAAATTTGGAAAACATTTAGGGTTTTGAAAGCATTTTATAAAAGAGAATGACTCACATTGCAGATTTAAGGGTTACAGTAATAGCCTGATGGTCTAATTCTTGATTCCTAATTAAACACAATGCACACGTATTAGTGTATTAACCCAATTCAAACTTTAACGATAATCATGAGATCAAAACCACAACATGATGACAAAGTATAGCCTTATTCAAGCAGCACTTAAACATCCGTTGAATTGTTTATAGGTTGATCGGACAGGGTATTGTACCAGTAATTCGGGTTAGCACGCTGGCTATGGGGCGAAGTTTTAGAACTTCGGGTATAATACAGTAGTATTACACTAGAATATCGAGAGAGAAAGAATGAAATTTGAGCGACTTAAACTATGTAGTGAATGATCAATTTATAGCTGATTTCAGGGTCGTCCCCCCCCCCCCCGCGACAGGTCAGGGCCTACCTGTCGCGACCCGCGAGGGGGTCTATCTAGGGCATAGGTGGCATGACTCATGGGGTAGGCTTGACACGTGGCCTACACGTGTCTCTGGCGGCTTACTGGTCTCTCACACCCCACGACGGCTCCTTGGAGTCTGTCGCGACCCACCAGAAGCATCAAAATCTTTTTTTTGCTGGTTCTCGTCGTGTGCGTTTGGGGTTTCATTTTTGAGTGATTGTGGGACCTTTTTGAGGGTTGTTACAGAGTTGGACATAGAGTTCCTTCTTGAGTTTAAGTTAAGGTTGGAAGATAACTAAAAGATTGAAATAGGGGAAGATGATGAGACTTGATCATAATGTGTTTATAAAACAATGTTTGTTTGCATGAAGGAGCATAAAGGATTTAACGTAACACGTAAGTTTCACATAGTTTGCACAAGCATAAAACGTATTCACATTGTATAATCACAAATAAAGATGAAAGGAATGTAAATTTAGTTTGTTCTCTAGTATTAACATTGTTTTAAATTGTGGGTAACGTGCGATTCGTGCTTCGGTTTTGAAACGAACGAAGTATCAAGTATAAAAACACATTAAAATGGATATGACATAAAAGAGATTCAACATAAAACTCGGAGTGTCTCGGAATGAAACTAAGACTATTCCAAAGTGATTTAAAGTTCTTTCGAATTAGGGCAAAATGCTTTGGCCTATTAGGTAGAATACTCACACCGAGGAGCGGTTAACAGTATTCACCCTTCCGGTAACTACATGTCCCTACTCGATCAAAAATTCGAGACTTTGGTGGGATTGAAAATTGTAGGTCCACCTGCGGATGGTGTTAAACCTGTTCCTTGTTCATATGACACACACACAAGTGCGGAATCCAAGTGTACATGCAACCAAAGCAAAGTAAAGAACACGGGGTAACCAAAGATTCACTATCTTGATTAATGATTGAGAACAAGTACAAACATATACACATAATGCTTGTATGACTCAAACAAACTTGTTGTGTTCTTGTGTCTTCGTTTACACCAGAAATGCTAACTTAGAGATCTCACCAAAAGATCAGTTTGCTAGCTAGTTCTTTCAGTCTGGTCAGTCTAGTGAGTTAGTCAGTCCCTTTACTGAGAAGTGCATGTCTGCTTTTATAGTGTCTATCTAGTTTCGTACGAACCACAACTCTAGACATATGGAACACACTATTTCACATGAGACACAACTCCGAATATGGTACGAGACACTGTTTCATACGAAATACTTATTTCGTACGAAACAAGTAACACAATTGTTACTCAAGAATTCGTACGAATCACCTGATTCGTACAAAAACTCTGACTCGCACAGAATTCTTCTTCTTGGAGAACGTGTGTAGACTTAACATGTACAAGACTTATCAGTATGCACACATGCAACTGATTAACACAGACAAGCTAAGATGTCATCTTAGATCAAGATAGAAGGATATCTCGATCTATTCGACACGACCAAACCTATACAGACACTTGAGCAAAGACCGTACAATTACAACTGTAATTAAGAACAAGCGACAGACACAAAACTGTATCAACAAACTCCCCCTTGGATGTTGCTTGGTCTTCGGTCTTCGGTCTTTGGTCTTCACATAGAATGGTTTGGAGTATCAACAAACTCCCCCTGAAGATCTGCTATCCATTGATAGATCTGCTATCTAATGATTAGAGTATCAGGTCTTCGAACTTCTAAGAAACTTCAAATCTTTCTTGTTTCCTCATCTAACTTGTCAGATTTCTTCATTGTTGGTCTTTGTTTATGTTCTTTTGTATCAATCTATACTCAATAGACAAATATAATTAGAACACAACTTTCTCAGGGAATACACACGAAGAACTTATCATAATTTCTTCGTATGATTGTATTCCCTGAACGAGATACACACACTCGTATGAATTCCAGCAGCAGTTTTGAGAAAAACAAGTGACCAGGTCAAATCAAATGACTAGGTTCATTCGTATGAGATACACACACTCAAACGAATTTCAGATTTTGGATTTCTTTGATGGATTACTTGTTTCAAGATATTACTTTATGAAGTTGTGATATCAAACAGACGGTTTTCTGGCTTATGTTGGTAGAAATTCTCAAGTATCAACTTTGGCTAACTTTCAAAAAGTAATTACATAAGCAACTAAGTAAACTAGACATAAAATCAATATAGATAAACTATATATCTATTGAACAATCTTTTTTGAGTTTCAAGGTAAAAAATCATACCAGCATTTTAATCTTTGTCAAAGATGGTATTAGGTTTTCAAAATTAAACAGATAAGTATTTAACTATGATTATCGGTATTGTTATCCACGTAAGCTCAGACTTATCAGATGTAATCATGATTAGGAGATATGATTAAGATATGGATTTCTACTTACTAGCCGGTGTTCAACCACGTCACGACACATTCCCGTATCAAGATTTGCACGAGAGAAAATCTTATCGGTGAGTATACTGCTTTATCATCTGTTTTGACGTATATAAATGATGTGAGATACTCACTTATTTTTGACTGAAAACAAGCCCTTTGTGATTTAATCACTTATTGATGAGGAACTTGATTTTCATATGAATGCAGGGCATAGGAGTAAGTCCGTGAATAGGTTAGTACCATCGTACCGACAAAGAGACGAACTTAGCTCCCGCATAAAGCTGTGATATTTTATCACTTATTTTGGGGATGTGATATTTTTATCACTTATTTGATGATCGAATGCAGTATGTACACGTATGTGTGATATCATGGTAGTTCTAGACTTACGTCACTGTTATGTTTCGGCAAAAGATTCAACCATGATACCCAGATGATAAGTAAGCATAAAGACCGTATATCTCAGAACCTCGGCACTCTATCAAACAAAATTTCGGTACCAATCCCATATGCCAATGAATGGTTCCCACCTGGCGTTCTGTCTGTTAAGTTTATATCAACCTGCACATTTTAGTCTGATTGTGAGCCTACCGATACATCATTAGTAAAAGCTACTTGTCAATCTTCTTTCTACGCTTTTAATCATATCTGACAGATTTATCGGTGAATTTCATCATCTTCAACTTATCCAAGAAACTCATTTTTGATTTTACTAATGTTTTTGTATTTTTCTGAATTTTTCTCCCCCTTAAACAAAGAAGGTAAATAAAAGACATATTTTTGTATTTTCTTGAAATTTACTCCCCCTAAAATGTAAAACTGAAAATTTTTTTTGTAGTTTTAGATTTTTAGAAAAGTATATACAAAAATAGTTAGCCATGGTTGAGTTACTCGGGTCTCACCTTGATGCCATTGACCAAAAGTAGATAATCAAAACATGATTTATCAAAGGCTTTGGTAAAAAGGTCGGCACGTTGGTGATCAGTGTGGATTTTAACAACATCGATAAGTCTCTTTTCATAACAATCACGTATGAAATGATACTTAATCTCAATGTGTTTTGCTTTTGAATGTTGTACAGGATTCCGAGTGATCTGCAAAGCAGCTTCATTATCAACAAAAATAGGAGTAGTCAGAAATTCAAAACCGTAATCGCGCATTTGCTGTTAAATCCATAGAACTTGAGAGCAGCAACTAGAAGCTGAAATATACTCAGCCTCACATGTTGATGTAGCTACACAAGTCTGCTTTTTGCATTGCCACGTGACTAGGCGATTTCCCAAGAACTGACATCCTGCTGTTGTTGATTTTACATCGATTTTACATCTGCCAGATCAGAATCACTGAATGCTGTCAGATCAAAGTTATCATCCTTAGGGTACCATAGACCAGTGTCAGGACGACCCTTTAGATAACGAAAGATCCTTTTCACATCCATCAAATGAGAAACCTTCGGACTAGACTGATAGCGCGCCAGAAGGCATGTTGGGTACATTATGTCGGGTCTTGAAGCAGTAAGATACATGAGAGATCCGATTATAGCACGACAGAGAGATGATTCTACATTTTCACCCATTCCGTCTGGAGTAATTCCATGATTTTGAGCTAATGGAGTTCCCAAAGGCTTTGAGTCATCCATCTGAAATTGCTTGAGAATATCTCCAACGTACTTGGTTTGATGGATAAAAATCCCTTCCTTTGATTGCTGAACCTGCAAACCTAAAAAGAAAGTCATTTCTCCCATAGTGCACATCTCGAACTTCTCCTTCATAACCTGTTCGAATTCTTTGCACATTCGAGTGTTAGTAGACCCAAATATAATATCATCAACATAAACCTGTACTAGCAGCAAGTCCTTGTCCTGTTCCTTGATGAAGAGAGTACAGTCGATCAGGCCTCGTCTAAAACCATTCTTCAATAGATAGGTAGACAACGTTTCATACCAAGCCCTAGGAGCTTGATGAAGACCATACAAAGCCTTGTTGAGAAGCCAAACCTTGTCAGGATGGAGAGGATCTTCAAAACCTGGCGGTTGCTCCACATATACTTCCTCTCTACCACACCATGAAGAAATGCACTCTTCACATCCATCTGATAAACAGTGAACTTCTTGAAGGACGCATAAGCCAAAAAGATTCTTATGGCCTCAAGTCGTGCAACCAGTGCATAAACTTCATTGTAATCGATTCCTTCGACCTGATTAAAACCTTGAACAACCAATCGCGCTTTGTTTCTCACAACAACACCTCGGCCATCCTTCTTGCATTTGTACACCCATCATGTACCAATATTCTTGAAGTTGTCAAGCCTGTCAACCAATTTCCAGACGCCTAACTTCTGAAATTGCTGAAGTTCTTCCTGCATGGCTTCAACCCACGAGTCTTCTTTCATTGCCTCTTTCCAAGATTTTGGTTCTACTTGGCACACATAGCAGGCAAAAGACCAATCATTCAGACCACCAGATTCCCTGATTTCCGAATACAATCCAGCATTCTGGTTGTTTCGAAGCTGATACGAGTCTGCACACCACTCTAGGCATCTCCAATAATATTCTGCTGAGGATGGATATTATGAATACGAGTTTCTGGCACATCAAGAACTCGAGAATTTATACCCAAATTGTTGATATTCAGATCAACAGTTACATCGAGAGCTGGATTTGATGACTTTGTAGATGCCTGACCTTCAGTCGTTCCTTGTGGTTGAATATTTGACGTATCATTTGAAAATCCAGGAACAGCACCAGAGGCAGCTTCATTTGCATCATGAAACTCATCTTCTTCTGATGAAACATTATAGTCCGCAGCGTCTTCGAATTCCTTATTTTGAACAAGATTGTTAACCGAAGTCGTTACTTGAGGGTTAACAATAATTGGTCGAAATAATGACGAGTCTACTGCAGTATCACTTTCCAATAACATCTGAGCAGCAGCTGTTGCATCATCAAAAGTTGGCAGATTAAATGAGTCAAACAGCCCATCATAGTTAAACATCCAAGGAGCACCCGAAGCTCTTGTAGCTTCTGTATATCTCTGAACCTTGACTTCACCCCATTCTTCAATCTTCTTCGAAGACAAATTCCACACCCAGAAATTTGGAGTAGCATATCGAAGAAAGAAACCTTCAATAGCCTTGGGACCAAACTTTCCATGTGGGTCTATCATAGTGCATGGAGCTCCAAAAGGTTCTAAGAAAGAAATATCCGGTTTCCTTTTATGTAACAACTCAAAGCATGTCTTCCCATGTCTCTTCACCGTCAGAACTCTATTCATCGTGTAGCACGCAGTAGCAACAGCTTCTCCCCAAAATTGAATGGGAAGTTCTGATTCTACTAACATGGTTCTTCCAGTTTAAATAAGAGTTCTATTCTTGCTCTCAGCGGCGCCATTTTGTTGTGGAGTGTATCGAGAACTGTACTCATGCAAAATACCCTTTGAGGAACAGTACTCGTTCATAACTTGATTCTTGAATTCGGTGCCATTGTCACTTCTGATTCTCCTTACCTTCAGATTGTACAAATTTTCTAACAGAGTCAGGAGATTCTTGACGATAGTAGGAAGCTTCCCTTTCTGGCATGATACACAAACGTCTAGAAGATGAAAGTTCTTCACTGGTACACCATTCACTAGATTGTTCTTCACCAAATAGTTCATTTTCCTCATCTGAATGTGTCCCATACGTCTGTGCCAGGAGATTTATTCCTTCTCGGTGGCTTTGGAGACAAAACATGTGACTTGTGCAGATGTTGCAATAGCTTGGCTCATATCAAGAATATACAAATCGTTAATTCTTGGAGCTGACAGGAGAATCCATTCCTTGGGGATCTTGAATCCAGGCTTCAGCACATAACATCCGGTATCATCAAAATGTACCGTGAACTTCTTGTCACAGATTTGAGAAACGCTAAGAAGATTGTGATCAATTTACCGCACATAATTGATCTTGTCGAAGCTCACAACACCATTGGAGACCATTCCTTCTCTAGTGATGTATCCACCTTTGTCATCAGCAAAAGCAACATAACCACCCCTAATACTTTTCTCATCATATAGGAGCCGCAAGTCGCCCGTCATGTGCCTTGATGCTCCACCGTCAATAATCCAATGACTGTTTATAGTTCCTTCTGGACCACCCTGCACATTGCACAAACAAGATTAGTTTGAGATGGGGACCCAAGCCTTAGTGGTCTTGGGTCATCCCTTATCATCGAGAAATGTAATCTCAATTTCTTGATGATTAACAAACTGAGAAACTCCTTTTGAACCATTACCGGTCTTTTGTTTCCAAGATCCTTGTTTATTACCAGATTTACTATTATTTATAGTTTTAACAGCGTCTGGTTTTTTTGACTTTGAAGATCTTTGATCCTTTTTCGAAGAATCCGATTTTAAAGCTTTCTCAACTGCTTTTACTTGTTTACGTTTTTGTTTCTCTTTTTGATCTTTAACAATTCGTTTATCTTGTGTCGGAGAAACAGATTTACGATTGCAAGTTGGTTCATGAGGGGTTTTCTCTATACATCTTGATTTGGCTGTATTTTGACAATCCTTTATAATGTGGCCAAATTCTCCACATTTGAAAGATTTTCTCCTTTCAACAAAACTAGGAGATCGTGTTTCTCGGCTTGATGTTGAATTTGTGGATCCTGAGGTACTGGGTTCATTTTCATTACATCCATCAGTGTGTTGGGTGTAATCATTTTGACTATTTCTTTTCAAAATCTTAACTTTCTTTACAAAATCAACATTAGATTTTCCTTGAAAAGTTTGGACTATATCGGTACCTTTAGAACTTACAAATTTAACAGTTTTAGCCTTTTTCTGGTAACGAGAGCCTTTTGCTTCAACCTTCGGTTAAGAAGTTGTGGGCTTTTCAACTCGCTTCCATTCTTTTTCTTTTGAAGCGGATAATGGTTGTGTTTTGGTGGGCTTTTTCTTCTCTAAAGGTTTGGTTTTTGACTTTTCAAACACCTGATCTATAGAGCTTGGATTTATGTTTTTAATTGGAAAATCTTTGTTTGAATAGATTTTCTTATCTCCAACCAAAGTATACAAAACATTATCTTCTTCTTGTGTAGACACACTTGTCTTCACATATTTCTTAGGAACAGTCTCTTGATTCTCAATAGATTGAGTACTAGGAGTAGCAGAAGATTCTACTCTTTTCCTTTCATCAAGAGGCTGATCTTGATTATCATTTCTTGATTCATCATCTGATGTATCATCCTCTTCTTCATCAGATGATGAACTTTCTGGCTTGCTTGGTTCTTGAGAGGAATTGCCTAGTTTGAACCCTAACCCTGCTGCGAATTCCTCAGGATTCAAAGGTACAGAGGGTTCAAAACGAGGCATCTCCTCTTAATCAGGCATTTTGGTATAGTTGTGTTTCATTGGGGGTGGACACGAATTGTACCTTATGCATTGAGCATCTCCTTTTAGTTTTTGAACTTCAATGATATGATCAAGCACATATTGGGAGTTAGAATAACTTTCCAATTTGCGTTTGATCGAATCATATTCGCATTTGGCGATGGCTAACTCTTTCTTTGTTTCTTCTAGGAGATTAATGTAGTTATTAATTCCTGTCTGTTTATTCAAAACTGTTTTTGTCAATTCAGAAACACTTTTCTTAAGGGTTTCTATTACAGATTTGAATTCTTTTTCATTTCTAGTTAACGCCAAGTTCGCCTCTTTGCATTTTGATAGTTCAACAACTAAATTCTGATTATGACTGTTGACGGTTTCATATTTTATTTTCAACTCAACACAGTCATTGCAAACAGTAGGAGGGTCAGAATTTACCTGTTTTGAAGAACCTTCAACATTTGCCATAAAGGCAGTGTGATGAGGAAAAGCTGCACCATCTGTAGAGAGTGTCTCTGTCTCTTTTCCGCAGCTTATGCATTCCTTGTCATACTTACCTTTTCACTCTTCAACATCTCAGCTTCACTCAGCAACTCTTCAACCTCAGCTTCACTTCCTTTCTTCACATCAGAATCAGACTCATAACCATCTGAACTTGAACATTCTTCATCAGAACTACCAGCATCCCCAGATGTATCATCATTATTTTGAGTGTTGATGTTGTGATCATGCTTGTTTTGATCCATGATCCTTGCATAGCATGCAGTTCTTCCGTTGTTCTCTGTTCCCAACTGTACTGACCAATCGCATCCTTCATCAGACTGAACTACCATAGCTCTGTGCATGTCACACCCCGACCCGCAGCGGAAAAGGTGATCGGGGCATGATTGGGTTATCATCAAAGCTCATGACATTTATTATGACGTTTCATATTCATTAATACAATTTAATGGGAAATATACAATCATAATTACATCATGTCCTAAACATCATTCTAGACTTCATTGTTTTCTTCTAAGGCATTTCCTATGTTTTCCTTGCTTCATCCTGTTCACCTGTATCATGTGTAAAAATGGTTATTGGATCAACAAAAAGTTGGCGATTGAATCCTATGAAAAACATTTTGAATCCTATGAAAAACATTTGAACAAGTTTATTGAAATGATTATAAAATAAAGTGCACAACCACACATGAGTAAAAATAGATGTAAACTTATTCACAAATCATTTAATATCAAATAATGCACACACGAACAACAATGGATTTGTTTTGAGGCACTCGTTGCTCAACTCGTCTCCCACGAGGAACTGATGGGCCTAATGAATGAATTGCATATAACTTGACAATATGAAATACATAACTACAAACAATATATACAATCTAAGTTTAGATCACAATATGGTATGGCACAAGTTTAAATAAACGAGTTAATTTTAGTGACACATGACACACCCCAAAACGTGTAATTAAAAAGGGGAGTTGTAAGATTCACTCACATTGGGTGCGTTCGGTTGATGATGTTGAATGCGCACGAAGTTGGTTTTAACCACGAGTGAAACTAACCAAGATAATGGCATAATGGTTCGGTAAGTAAGCGGATTTTATTAATCAATTTTAGTAGGATTGTTGGATATATTTTTGTGAGTTTAAGGCTATTTTCTAACCTTAAAAATGTTATTTTTAAGTATTTTTAATGTAAATAAATAAATAAAAGTAAATAAAAAAATTGTTGATTTTTGACTGTTGACCTGTTGACTTGTTGACCGTTGACCGATTTTATTGTGTAATTGTGTGCGCCGGGTGAGGCTCGAACCCGAGACCTCCCGTTCGCGTGCACGCAGCTCTACCAACTGAGCTACGTGTCTAACCCGAAATATTTCTGTTTTTAATTATATTTATATACTAATTGAATTAATCCGAAAATCATTTATTTCAAAAACGATTTTAATGACTCGCTCGGTGCTCTCCACAGGTCTCGAACCCGGGACCTGTGGGTTAGGTTAACACACAGTCCACCGCTGGACTCTGTGTCTAACTTGGTAAATACTCTGATTTTTATTATACTTATATACAAACTACATTATTTCATTTCTGCCTTATATAAAAAGTTTGATAATTGTCCGGACCGGTGCGGTAGTCTGGACTCGAACTCGTGACATGTGATTTAAACGTTCACACAGTCCACCACTGGACTGTGTGTCTATCTTGGTTATTATTCCGGTTTTTATTAAACTTAACATCTATTGCAGTGAATCCGGTTCGGTTAAAAAAAGAACATTTTTATTAAGGCGAGTGTGCGTGGGACAAGAATCGAACTCGGGACGTAAGCGTGTTTTATTTGCACACAGTCCACCGCTGGACTGTGTGTCTAACCCGAGATATATCTTGATTTTAATCAAACATATACAATACTGAAACTTCGTCTTCTTCGTTGGACTTAACCAGAAGTAATGTCCGACTGGTTCGACGATTTAATCATGTTCTTTTAGTGTGTTGCGCTTAATTACAGGTGAGATTAATAAAAGAATGAGAGATTAAGTGTAAGATATACCGAACAGTGGCTCCTCTGTTTCGCCGGCGAAGCTCCGATGTCAGCAGGTTATTCCGGCGACGTGTGTCTTGCGGCAGAGGGTCTTCAGGGAGTTTGAGATGAGTGTGGGTGGCTTCGGTATGAGCTCTGGGTGTTCAGTAAGGCTCAGAGGTGAAAGGCTCGGTTTTCCGGCGAGTTGCAGAAATTCTCCGGGAGTGAATTTACGTCGGGAAAGAGTGTGATTGTGAGCGAAAAAGCTAACAGAGGTTGGAGGGGGTATTTATAGGGCAGGACATCGACGAATTTAGTCCGTTTTCCGTCTTGATTCGTCGGTCAATAAGTTTTCCGGCGGTTATGACTTGCGTCACGGGTTCAGACGTCGGTTATAACCGATGTAATAGTTAAGGCTTCGGTTAAAACAGAAGAAACCGTCCAATCTCGGCGAAATCGTCGGGATTTCCGACGACTGCGATTGGGCGCGTCGGTTTTGAATTTGAGATTTAGGTTATGTATTAATTGTTTCTAATAATGAACAAGAAACACAAGTGGCGTAGTGGTTTGATGGATGAGTGTTAAGGCTTTGCGGAATTCGCTGGCTGACCCGGGTTCGAAACCCGGCAGCGTTGATTTATTTTTATTTCATTATTTTTAATACTTTTTCAAATATAAATTATATATTCCAATATACTTATTAATTATGTATCGTTTAAAAATAATTTGGGCATAAAATACGCAACGAAATTTTAACTGATTGTTCGGTTAATAAACGGAGCGGGTTTGGTAAATCCGGTTTTTGACGGATGTTACAGTATCCCCTGCTTTTTAGAAATTTCGTCCCGAAATTTAAGTAGTGACATAATTGTCTAAAAAGGATGGTGTTTAGTTTGACAGTTACATGCTTAGAAAAAGAGTAAGAGTTTAAGTTTTTGTTTTGAGGCGGTAACGTCCCTTGTAAGGGTTAAGTACCCTGTTACAGGAATCGCTTTTTGTTGCCTACGGTAAAAATATTGATAAACAGAGTTGATTCACTAAATATGATATCATGCGTAAGAGTTTTGATATGTTTGGGAAGATATGGTTATATCCTAAGCAAAACTTCTAATACTACAACCTACATGGAACTTCTCATAACCGTCTAACAATGCCTCTGATCCTTTGACAAGAATACTTATATATAGGAAGTACCAGCGGCGTATCCACCATATTCTTGTCAAATTTTCATTGGTTTTATCAGTAAGTTATGATTGGTTCTATGATGTAACTCTAGAACATAAATAAACACAACAACCAATATCTGAGTCCAAATTCTGATAGCATACATGTTTGAAAGGTGACAGTTCCTCTCTCGTTTGTTATGATGGAGAGGTTAGTTTATGTAGAAATAGAACACAATCCAATTTCTTTAAATGGCGAGATGATATGAATGTAACACAAATTTCAACCAAGACAATACTAAATCCTACATGGAACTTCTCATAACCGCCTGATAATGCCTCTGATCCTTTGGCGAGAATACTTATATATAGGAAGTACCAGCGGCGTATCCACCATATTCTCGTCAAATTTTCATTGGTTTTATCAGTAAATTATGATTAGTCCTATGTGACTCTAAAACATAAACAACACAACAACCACAGCTTGAGTCTAAATTCTGATAGTATACATGTTTGAATGATGACAGTACCTCTCTCGTTTGTTATAATGGAGAGGTTAGTCTATGTAGAAAATGGAACACAATCCAATTTCTTTAAATAATGAGATGATATGAATGCTAAATCAGGGAGTATAACACAAACTTCAACCAAAACAATACTAAATCCTACATGGAACTTCTCATAACCGCCTGATAATGCCTCTGATCCTTTGGCAAGAATACTTATATATAGGAAGTACCAGCGGCGTATCCACCATATTCTTGTCAAATTTTCATTGACTTTATCCGCAAGTTATGATTAGTTCTATGTGACTCTACAACAAACACAACAACCAAAACTTGAGTCTTAATTCTGATAGTATCCATGTTTGAATGATGACAATACCTCTCTCGTTTGTTGTGATGGAGAGGTTAGTCATTGTGGAAGTGAGACATAGCTCAACTTCTTTAAATGATGAAATTGAAATACGCTTGAAATGTATGATGAACAAACTTTGACCAAAACATACTAAATCCTACATGGAACCTCTCATAACCGCCTGATAATGCCTCTGATCCTTTGACAAGAATACTTATATATAGGAAGTACCAGCGGCGTATCCACCATATTCTTGTCAAATTTTCATTGACTTTATCCGCGAGTTATGATTAGTTCTATGTGACTCTAAAACAACCACAACAACCAAAACTTGAGTCTTAATTCTGATAGTATACATGTTTGAATGATGACAATACCTCTCTCGTTTGTTGTGATGGAGATGTTAGTCTATGTAGAAATGGAATACAATCCAATTTCTTTAAATGATAAGATGCTATAAATGCTAAATCAGTAAGTACAAAACAAACTTCAATCAAGACAATACCAAATTCCACATGGAACTTCTCATAACCGCCAGATAATGCCTCTGATCCTTTGGCAAGAATACTTATATATAGGAAGTACCAGCGGTGTATCCACCATATTCTTGTCAAATTTTCATTGGTTTTATCCGTAAGTTATGATTAGTTCTATGTGACTTTAAAACAAAAACAAACTGAAATAGTAATTCGCATTAGGATCCTTGGATAAGATTCCAATTTATAACTGGATATGGGAAAATGGAGATAACATAAAGAAAAAAAAAAGAAAAAAAAAATAAAAACTAAGCGGTTGGAGTTGAATCTTGATTTTCGGTGAAGGGGACTAGTTGGGTGGTTTTGTTTGGGCCGTCATTATCTTCGACAAGATTGGCGTTGATGTTGAAAACTCTTCCTCTTGCTGGTGGCCTAGTGATTGGGTTTTCTTGATTTACTTGGTTAACTGGGTTTGATTGAGCTTGAGCGTTTATGATGTTAACCAATCGAGGGCACGTGTTTCTAAAGTGGGTAGGGTCGCCACAATTGAAACAAGATCGAACATATGGGAACATGGGGTATTGGGGTTGTTGATAGGTTTGGATCATGTTTTGAGTAGGGGGAGAGATTTGGTTTTGAGGGGTGCGGCAAACCTTGCTCAAATGACCATAGCGTCCACAATTTGCACATAGTCGACAAGGTAAGGTAAGGGGATGGTGATAAAAATAGGTGTTACATTGAGGGTGAGGTCCAAGGTATGGTTTCTTATTTGGGTAAGTTGAGTTGGGTTCTACTTGAGTGATTGGGATAGCTTGGATGGGTATGGCTTGTGAAATTGGTTGATTACGTTGTGTGATAGCGAAAAGTTGCCCATCTCGTTTTCTCTTAAAAGTGGGTTGAGAAGGGGATTCGGTTCGGGTGGAGTTTGAAGTTTCAGTCGATTCCTTATCCTTCTTCTTCTCCTCCTTGAAGTCTTTGTTCCGGATTCGGTTTTCAGTAAGCTCTGTAGCTAACTCCATTGCTGCTTCCAAAGTTGCAGGTGTGGTACTTATTACAGAGTCTTGAATTTTTGACGGAAGACCTCGAATGTAGTGCTCGATCAAACGGTAGAGGGGAGTGAACAAGTTGGGAACCATTTGATTTAACTCGGGGAATCTTTTGTTGTATGTGGTGTGGTCGCCTTCCTTTTGCTTCAACGAATAGAACTCATCTTCTAATTTCTTGATTTCGCTCCTTTGGCAAAACCGTCTTGTCATGATTTCCTTCAACTCTTCCCAAGTCAAAGTCATAGCATCGTCAACGCCTCGTTTGGCCTTCTCTGTATTCCACCAAGTAAGTGCTATTCCATATAAACGACTGGTAGCATATCGCACTTTGCGATCATCGGGGCAATCGCAATTTAGAAAAGTGTTCTCCATTTCTTCAAACCAATGGAGGAGAGCGGTGACACCTTCAGTCCCTTCGTATTTTGGAGGGTCGCAGGATTTGAAATGCTTGTAGGTGCATTTAGTGGTATTTGGGGGAGGGTTGATAACGTTTTGATCTTCTTGGTTGACAGGATTAGCGGTAAGTGCTTGTTGGACTTGGATTACAATGTTGGGTATTACGGCAGCCATTTGTTGAGCGATTAGGGCAGCCATGCGCTCGCGGGCTTTTCCTGCTCTCATCTTCCTACGGGCGAGGCTAGAAGACATCTACAAGGAATACATATCAAGAGTATGAGTTGGATGTTTTTGGGATCATGGGTCCTACTTAGGAATGAACATTCATAAAATAAATATAGAAAAATAAATCTACTACATCCATAGGATGTCTTGGGCTTTGCTCGTCATTGGGCCTTGCATGCCGCCATACTTCACCTTCGTAATCATGTGGGCCCCCATGAATACCGGGTTTTTCATATGGTTCGCATGTGTTAGCCTAGTTACGTACACTAAAACCCGGAGAAAATCGAGAAATATGTAACGTATGATATTCGGAATGTATCCAGGTATGGATACGGTGACACCTCAAAGTGGGGTTAGTTCGAACGACGTTTGGTTTGGCATGCTTTGGCCTAATAGGTCCTTCGTACTCTCATCGTTAGTCCCCAGGTAGGCAAACTGGTCCGTTATATTGGATTTATACGAATGCCAACCTAGACAGGACGTTCCGACTACAGGTACTTGTACCCTTCCAGTTACTACATGCCCGTCGCAGAACTTACTTTGATGAGATTTGAAAATTGTGACAAAATCTTTGAATAACAAAAGTATGAAGATGATTTGAATATATGAACATTGAAATATGTATGATGAATGTGTATGTAAGTATGTATGTTTGACTGTAAGTATAAACAAATATGAAACAAATAAACATCATAAGTTTGTATGTAACCACCTAAACAATTAAAATTTAGGCAACTGTAGTATAGGCTCTAAGGGTCTAATAACCTATCCTATATCCCTATAGTCATGGCACTGATACCAATCTGTCACACCCCGACCCGCAGCGGAAAAGGTGATCGGGGCATGATTGGGTTATCATCAAAGCTCATGACATTTATTATGACGTTTCATATTCATTAATACAATTTAATGGGAAATATACAATCATAATTACATCATGTCCTAAACATCATTCTAGACTTCATTGTTTTCTTCTAAGGCATTTCCAATGTTTTCCTTGCTTCATCCTGTTCACATGTATCATGTGTAAAAATGGTTTTTGGATCAACAAAAAGTTGGCGATTGAATCCTATGAAAAACATTTGAACAAGTTTATTGAAATGATTATAAAATAAAGTGCACAACCACACATGAGTAAAAATAGATGTAAACTTATTCACCAATCATTTAATATCAAATAATGCACACACGAACAATAATGGATTTGTTTTGAGGCACGCGTTGCTCAACTCGTCTCCCACAAGGAACTGATGGGCCTAATGAATGAATTGCATATAACTTGACAATATGAAATACATAACTACAAACAATATATACAATCTAAGTTTAGATCACAATATGGTATGGCACAAGTTTAAATAAACGAGTTAATTTTAGTGACACATGACACACCCCAAAACGTGTAATTAAAAAGGGGAGTTGTAAGATTCACTCACATTGGGTGCGTTCGGTTGATGATGTTGAATGCGTACGAAGTTGGTTTTAACCACGAGTGAAACTAACCAAGATAATGGCATAATGGTTCGGTAAGTAAGCGGATTTTATTAATCAATTTTAGTAGGATTGTTGGATATATTTTTGTGAGTTTAAGGCTATTTTCTAACCTTAAAAATGCTATTTTTAGGTATTTTTAATGTAAATAAATAAATAAAAGTAAATAAAAAAACGTTGATTTTTGACTGTTGACCTGTTGACTTGTTGACCGTTGACCGATTTTATTGTGTAATTGTGTGCGCCGGGTGAGGCTCGAACCCGAGACCTCCCGTTCGCGTGCACGCAGCTCTACCAACTGAGCTACGTGTCTAACCCGAAATATTTCTGTTTTTAATTATATTTATATACTAATTGAATTAATCCGAAAATCATTTATTTCAAAAACGATTTTAATGACTCGCGCAGTGCTCTCCACAGGTCTCGAACCCGGGACCTGTGGGTTAGGTTAACACACAGTCCACCGCTGGACTCTGTGTCTAACTTGGTAAATACTCTGATTTTTATTATACTTATATACAAACTACATTATTTCATTTCTGCCTTATATAAAAAGTTTGATAATTGTCCGGACCGGTGCGGTAGTCTGGACTCGAACTCGTGACATGTGATTTAAACGTTCACACAGTCCACCACTGGACTGTGTGTCTATCTTGGTTATTATTCCGGTTTTTATTAAACTTAACATCTATTGCAGTGAATCCGGTTCGGTTAAAAAAAGAACATTTTTATTAAGGCGAGTGTGCGTGGGACAAGAATCGAACTCGGGACGTAAGCGTGTTTTATTTGCACACAGTCCACCGCTGGACTGTGTGTCTAACCCGAGATATATCTTGATTTAGTCAAACATATACAATACTGAAACTTCGTCTTCTTCGTTGGACTTAACCAGAACTAATGTCCGACTGGTTCGACGATTTAATCATGTTCTTTTAGTGTGTTGCGCTTAATTACAGGTGAGATTAATAAAAGAATGAGAGATTAAGTGTAAGATATACCGAACAGTGGCTCCTCTGTTTCGCCGGCGAAGCTCCGATGTCAGCAGGTTATTCCGGCGACGTGTGTCTTGCGGCAGAGGGTCTTCAGGGAGTTTGAGATGAGTGTGAGTGACTTCTGTATGAGCTCTGGGTGTTCAGTAAGGCTCAGAGGTGAAAGGCTCGGTTTTCCGGCGAGTTGCAGAAATTCTTCGGCGAGTGAATTTCGTCGGGAAAGAGTGTGATTGTGAGCGAAAAAGCTAACAGAGGTTAGAGGGGGTATTTATAGGGCAGGACATCGACGAATTTTGTCCGTTTTCCGTCTTGATTCGTCGGTCAATAAGTTTTCCGGCGGTTACGACTTGCGTCACGGGTTCAGACGTCGGTTATAACCGATGTAATAGTTAAGGCTTCGGTTAAAACAGAAGAAACCGTCCAATCTCGGCGAAATCGTCGGGATTTCCGACCACTGCGATTGGGCGCGTCGGTTTTGAATTTGAGATTTAGGTTATATATTAATTGTTTCTAATAATGAACAAGAAACACAAGTGGCGTAGTGGTTGGATGGATGAGTGTTAAGGCTTTGCTGAATTCGCTGGCTGACCCGGGTTCGAAACCCGGCAGCATTGATTTATTTTTATTTCATTATTTTTAATACTTTTTCAAATATAAATTATATATTCCAATATACTTATTAATTATGTATCGTTTAAAAATAATTTGGGCATTAAATACGCAACGAAATTTTTAACTGATTGTTCGGTTAATAAACGGAGCGGGTTTGGTAAATCCGGTTTTTTACGGATGTTACAGTGCATGTTTGAAGGTCCTGATTGATTGGTGTTGTTAGAGTTGCCAACAGCTACTATTCTTCTTTCATTGTTGTACTGTGCTGTGTTGGATGGATGAGACTGATTACGAAAGGGGTTGTGATTTCCTTCCTTGCTGGGTCTTGTGCATTCCCGCTTAAAGTGATCTCTTTCTCCACAGTTGAAGCAAGTAACGGCGGTTTTGTCAAAGTCATATTTTGTATCCTTCTTGCTTTCCAAACTGGTTCTACCCGTTCTTCTCATATAATCCTTCAGCACTTGCAAATGCCCACTTGATGTCCATCAGCTCCATTTCATCTCGGTCAATTTATTCATAGTCTTTGTGTGTCAAATTGATGTTCCCTATTTGACCTGCAACTAAACCACAATACGCACTGACCATGGAATTTAGAAGTTTTGCATGTTCCTGTGCAACTTCTTTGTTGATTTTGGAGAGATTTGACGTGTCAAGTTTGAAAGTGTTGGGATTTGCAGATTGACTGTTGCTTCCATAGAAAGCTTGTTGAGGAGCTTGCTGTGGAGCTTTATGCGCTAAGTCCCTTGGCTGTGGAAGTAAGGCTTTTGGATCAAAAGCTTGTCCATAGGCTGGATTACTCAAACCTGTAGATTGACTTGATTGGACAGGCTGGGGTAGGAAAGGGTTGTTTGACACAAACGCAATCTGCAGCTTCGGTTTCTGACTTGAGCTTGTACCTGCATTTATACCTCCAAAATACATCTCAGAGTTTTGTGGAGCAGAGACTCGTTGTGCCTTTCGGAGTTCTTCTTCATTCTTGTTCTCCAGTTTCTGCACAAATTCATAAATACTAATTGAGTCCAAAAGACCTGTATGTTTTAAAAGATCAATAAATTGACCCCATTTTGGTGGTAAAGCATCGGCAAATCGCATCACAATTTCTTGTGATGCTGCTAACACTTTACGAGTACATTTCGCTGAGAAGATGATAAAACCGAGTGGTCATATCATTCAAGGTTTCGTTCTCCATGAACATGAAACCTTCAAACTCTTTCTTGAGCAGATCATGCCGAATCTTCCTGGTAGCAGCGTTACCTTCACCTCTTGCTTCCAAAGTGTCCCACAAATTTTTCGTTGTAGTACAATAGACAAACTGATGATAAATGTCTTTATGCAGAGCTTGTGTGAGGATAGAAAATGCCTTTTTCTCTAGATCGTAAGCTTTCTTGTCACTTTCGACTAGATTGGCCAATTAGGTTGGATTTGATCCAGCTTCTTCAAGTGCTTCATTGTAGGGGGTAGTGAAACACGTCCACAATTCTGTGTTCTGTCCGAAAACGTATGTATGAAAACGACTTTTCCAGGAAGGATACTCGTTCATATGATTTAGCTTGGGCGGACGGTTGTTACGCCCTGTTTCACTTTCGCTCATTAACAGAGTTTGGATGCTTTGATTTTGATTCACAACACATGCCCATTGATTTGCAGAGATCATTGCAGTATGTTGAGGCATCAAAAATTTTACCCATGATGTTGTGAAGCTTTGCGAAGACTCCTGATTAGAGCTTGAACAACTCCAATCCCACGGGTTAGAACTCATTATATTTTCTTGTTTTATGAAAATTTTAAAGGTTTAAAGTTTCAAATTATAATTACCTTTTAAAATTTTTAGATTTGAAAATATGATAAATTCTTAAAATCACAAAGCTTTGAAAAACACGAAAAACATTAAAAACCAATTTCGTGCGAGACAACTGTTTCGCACGAAACAAGGATGTTTCATGCGGATCAGGTGGTTCGTGCAGGTCAGATGATTCGCACGTATATTTTCAGTCTCACAAACTGTTTGTTCAGCGTTTTTCAGAGGAATCTATTCAGAAATGGTTTGGTGAGAAATTTCCTTTCTTGTGTAGACCTGCTTTTTCGAAATTACCTATTGTCTTACCCACTTTTAGTTAAAACACAGATTTTTAATCAGTCCATAGTCCAAGTCCAGATCCAAGTCAGAAAATGTCAACCCTACCAAAAACTAATCAGATTCAAATTTTTGCAGATTTCTTCTTTAAGGGTGTTCTTCAGAAAAATTTTACCATAAAATTTTCTGCATACAACAGATTTTAACCAAGTTTTAAGTTGTTAACTATCCAAAACTTATGTTTTCTGTTGGAGGCTCAAGAACACTTCAGAAATCTTCAAACTAGCTCAGACACAACTAAGTCCGGTTTTGAACAAGGAAAGAGCCAAAGCTCTGATACCACTTGTAGGTCCACCTGCGGATGGTGTTAAACCAGTTCCTTGTTCATATGACACATACACAAGTGCGGAATCCAAGTGTGCATGCAACCAAAGCAAAGTAAAGAACACGGGGTAACCAAAGATTCACTATCTTGATTAATGATTGAGAAAAAGTACAAACAAATACACACAATGCTCATATGACTCAAACAAACTTGTTGTGTTCTTGTGTCTTCGTCTACACCAGAAATGCTAACTTAGAGATCTCACCAAAAGATCAGTTTGCTAGCTAGTTCTTTCAGTCTGGTCAGTCTAGTGAGTTAGTCAGTCCCTTGACTGAGAAGTGCATGTCTGCTTTTATAGTGTCTATCTAGTTTCGTACGAATCACAACTCTAGACATATGGAACACACTATTTCACACAAGACACAACTCCGAATTTGGTACGAGACACTATTTCGTACGAAATACTTATTTCGTACGAAACAAGTAACACAATTGTTACTCAAGAATTTCGTACGAATCACCTGATTCGTACGAAAACTCTAACTCGCACAGAATTCTTCTTCTTGGAGAACGTGTGTAGACTTGACGTGTACAAGACTTATCAGTATGCACACATGCAACTAATTAACACAGACAAGTTAAGATGTCATACTAGATCAAGATAGAAGGATATCTCGATCTATTCGACACCACCAAACCTATACAGACACTTGAGCAAAGACCGTACAATTACAATTGTAATTAAGAACAAGAGACAGACACAAAACTGTATCAACAAAAATCGAGGAGTGGACTAGTTGTCAAAATGCGGGTTTCACCCCTAACTTGGCAACATCGTACACCAAGTGTGGTTAGTACTCACCGAACGGGTCATGGAAATAAATTTCGACTCGTTGGCAAGGGACCACTAAAGTATGAATGGGAAATTTTCCATCAAGATATGGATATCACTCCTAACTTGATGGCATAATTTCGTGAAAAAAAAAATCGAATACGCGAATTGAGAGTTTTCACCAAAAAAATTTGGGTTTTCACGCCTATTTTTGGTGAAAATCGACTAGTTTGTAAAGTATGAGTGTCTTCACATCTTCATGTGTGTATTGTGTTAGCCTTAGGAAAAGCATGTATAATTTATGATAAAAGAAGAGATAAGAAGCAAAATAGGAAGAATGCAAGTATTTTTATCAAGAGAATTCAAGAATGGTCAAGTTTGGTACTTAAACAATATACTAGGTCAAATCATGGCGATTTTTCCTAATTCCCCACAGTTATAGTTATGGCTCTGATACCATATGTCACAGCCAAACCGATGACGGAAACATCGGAGTGAGACGAAAACGAGATTGTAAGAGGCTTCATAACACTATTTGTGACAATTTTTAATAAAATCAAAATTTCATTTCATTTCAAAATTCAAGTACATCGTTTTGAAGCAAATACAACAACTTAATCTAGAAACAAAATACAACATAAGAACTAAAAATTTAAAGGTGCGTTTCTAGTCTTCCTACTAGATTAATTCATCATGATCGTCATCAATTTTCTATAATATGTATTAAAGTATAGAGCAATACATAAAGTATTTGCGAGCATACAAGTTTAAGTACTAGCATAAGTGTAAAAGTTTAAATGAATCCACATGGTAAATTTCGGATAGTTAGAACCAAACATGGCAATACTATCATACAACTATATTTGTCAACCCAAAGATTTCCGCTTGCGTAACCCTATCATGGCAATGATAAGACCATTTTGTTTACTTAATGTGACCTCAAGAATACGGGCAGTACGTTAATCCTGTAGCGCTATACATGTTAAGGGAGGCTCATATGAAGTTAATGACAAGTATAAAGCAACAAGTATCATGTATGAGTTCAAGTATATCATATTAATCATGTATATTGGATTGTTTGTTTGTAAGCATGTTTATAAGTGTATGTGTGCGTTTTTCATAAGTTACACGTGTTGCACCAAAAAGTGTTAAAATAAAAAGGGGTCATGTACATTCACAGTTTTGCAAAGCTTTCCGAGTTAAACTGCAAATTTGATAGTTGTTGGAGATGGAACACCGAAGTACCTTACAAGGGGAAACGGAGATGTGTGAGTTTTCGGATTGGTGGGAGATTCGGATTCAGATTTTTAAGTATATTACAAGTATGTACACGAAAATATTTACCTAGTCTTAAATACTCCTTTTGACACTAAGATGTTATTTGATTTCATGGGTCCAAACTTGCCCATTAGAATCATAAACGAGGACTAAAGAACAAAGATAATATAGCCTAAGTCTTGAAGATTAGAGAGAAAAAAGAAGATTTTGAGAGTGTTTTAGATGTTTAGAAAGTATTTAGGAGTGTATGGATGCTCCTATTTATAATGGGGGTTGATTAGGGTTAGAGTTAAATGAGGTAGAAGGTGATTGGAGGTGAAAAAAGGTTGAAAAAGTGAAATTCATGCTTTTTAAACAAGTTGTCCGCCCAGAGCTGTAGGCTACGGCTGGCAGGACGCAGGCTACGTCCAGTTTTTTTTGGCATCTTAAGGGATATATATGTGAGTGAATATCAAGAATGTATATGAGCATGATTTCGAATAAAATTTAAACATCAAGTATAATTCGGTTTCGTATAAAGCACGTATTCGAGATTGATTATCATGTATTTAGGCGTAAACAAGTGTGAATAATAATATATTTCCATAATGATCAATGTCTCGGATTACAAGATTGAAAAAAATGAAATACGAATTATGAAACGATTACAACTTTCTAAAAAAATAGAAATACGATTACAACTTCATAAATAAGGAAAGTGTAGAAATGTGAAGTGTTACAAAATGGATCTATGATGAGTCTGGCATGTTAAATTATTTGTTATGCTGTTATATAAACTGATTTGGTGTCAAAGTTTTGGTTTTAATACTTAAAGACCCATTTGCCACAAAATGCACAAAGCTATGTTTTAACTTTTTATAATTTATGGTTGACTCGATCATGGGGTATAGTTGCAGGGAATTATACCCTATGATATAATGACCAAATCATATAAATATATTTAAACTTTGACTTAAACAAAATGGTTAGAACCGAAAGTCAAAGCAAAAGTTAAATTGCTTGACTTTCAGGTGAATACCAACTGTGAAATTAAAATAGATATGAAAGAACACTTACTAATGATAACAAGAATGCTTGAACTCAGGAGAGGAGGCTCCAAATGACTAGAGCGGCTCCAATAGTGTTTTTAGAATGAGAAGAAAGAAAGGTGTGAACAAAATGATGAACTTGTTGCCAATTTATACTAATCAAGGATCAAGGCGAGCTTAACAAGTGTTATGTGAGGTGTTTAGATGTTAATTAGTGTCTCATGATATGGCTTAACAAGATTAGTAGGTGGCAAGGAGGAGCTAGGTGGCATAATTTTGAAGAAAGGTGGCAATACTAGGTGATTAAGCAAAAATCTGCATCTAGGCACCCCTTACGGACCGCAAGAGGTAGGCCTCACGGTACGTAATAAGGGTGAGTAGAAAACCGAAATATCCAAACTGTAACCGAAAAACCGAACCAAAACAAAACCGACGGTTCAGTTTTCAAATTTTTAATAACTGAAAATTTCGGTTCGGTGTCAGATAAAAATTTCAATAACTGAAGAAAAACCAAACCGAACCGAAATGAAACGAAAAAAAACATATATTTTTATGTTTAAGTTTAAGTGTTTAACCCATACTATTAGAAATTATTAATTTTATTCTTAAATATTAAGTATTTATAGTAAAAACATTAACATGTTTATTTATAATTGAGTTGATTTATTTATTGCCTACAAACAAAATTTAATATATAAACTACATAATCTTCAAAGTATTATAAAAGAAAATGTATTAAAAAAACTTTGGAGAGACGTAAAAAGAGAATAGAAGATTAGGTTATGTGAACATTATTAATTAAAAAGGTTAAATACAATAACTTAAATGTAAACATATAAGAAAGATTACTAAATTTTAAATTATACTTTTTATTTTTGAACCTTACATAATTTTGTTTCAAAAACTGAAATAACCAAAAAACCAAACCGAACCGGTGATAAAACCGAAACTGAAACCGACATTTTGGTCTCGGTTTTGGTTTTGCCCAAAAATCAAACTGAACCAAACTGTGCACACCCTTAGTCCGTAAGGCCCTCTAATGCAAAGATTTTTATTTTCTAACAGTTTTGGCCCTTGGACTTGTAATATCAACTTTTTGACATTTTTAACCCCATAACTTGTTATTTAAGCTATATGAAGGGTATCAAGGCATGTAAAACTTAGATTTTGTTCCGGAAATATTGTGAATATCGTGTTGCTTGAACGTACGATTATGAAACTCCTAAATAAGAAATAGGATTTTATAAAATACGAAAAAATGATCAAAAGTTTTCAAATTTTTGAAATGCTGCTATGGACACACAGTAGATGGTTGTGCACTGTGGGCATCAGGTGCATTGGGCTCAGTCACAGTGGTTTTAACCTCTGTTTGTAAGATATTTTCTTCCTTAGCATTTTCTTAACCTATATTGGTCATCATGCGAATAAAGTTTCATTTGAAACATTGTTTATTTGAAGGGCTTTACCCTCTTCAAAAATGTTTTGAGAAAAAAACCTTTTGTACGTAACAGCTAAGCAGTCTTGGATACAAGATGAAGGCTTTAGCAACACCTTTCTTAATGTCCTTTCACATTTTCCACCATGTCCATAAATAGTGTTTGCGATAGCTTATAGTTTGCATTTGTTAAAATAGCATATCCCAGATACTGAGTTTTCAGAGGTATTTCATTAAAAGCGATGGTTTTTGTTGATAAACATATCAGGAGGGTATGGAAAAAAGATTCATTTATAATGGAAAGTGTGGTTTGAAAGTGTGGCTCCCACCAGTTGGGCATCATACACTCTTTCAAAGAACTCATTTTGAAGATCATTTTTAGAGAAAGTGTCCATACCTGCCTAATCATTAAGGTTGAAATTGGTGGATATGGATTGTGGATTAATCTGATGTCTACACCATCAACTTTTGAGATAATTGTGAAGGCTTTTTATCTCGAAGCAGAACTTCTAAGTTTGCCTAAAACTTTTACAGTGTATTAACATAGATGGGTGCATCAGCAATCAAAATATTGTAATATTTTGATGATTAGATGATATTAATGATTGGATGGAATTTGGGAATCTTTGTCATGTTTGACAAGAAATGGTAGATAGTTATGTGAAGATTTGAGTGTGAGTTTAGATGATTGTGAATGATCGCAGATGAATAGATGATGATAAAATACTTTGAAAATTAGTGGGTTTTGAATTATGAAAATGATAAGGGAAAACTCTGTTTGAGTTAGGGTTTATATAGGATTTTGAAAAAGTGATGCTGACATGGCCAAGGTTGGTTTAATATATCTGACGTGGCATGCATTTGTTTGTGTTTGGAAAGATCTATTTGCAAAGGTTTGTTTCATTTGTAACCTCTGTTTTGAGTATCGAAACCACTGTTATCTATTAATAGTGGTTGGTTGGGAAACAGCTGTTGGCTAGTCTGTTGACTTAGTTAATCAAATGATGAGAAATAAATGCAAAGAAAAGAAGTGTTTACTTTAAGCAACAGTGATTGACTTAAAACAAACGGACTTTTGAACCACTAAAACAATAGTTTTACTCCTTTGAAAAGAGTTTTTGCCTTCGATATTTTTAACAACCTTTTTCAAAATTTTAAGACAAGATTTTGGGATTTTCTAAGCAACATATTAATGGTTTTAGTGAAAAGTCTTTGTTAGGATCTGAATTTAATACATGTTAATTAGTTTAGATTAAACAATAAAATTCACAACTAGGAAGATACCATCAACAACAGATTTTTCGTATATAATCAAAAGATTACAAAATGATTATATAATCTCCCCCTCATTCTGATCACTAACAAAACTATTCATACAAAAGAGAATGTGTGAAGTGATAAAATAGATCTCTAGCAGGTGAGATCTGTTTATACTAAGTACGAAAGTTATGTTTGTGATTGACTGGCATCACACATCACACTGATAGTGACATCTAACATTCCTGACAGAAAAGATTCCACAGATGTTACAAACATCCTTTCAATAAAACAACTGATCTAACTAGCTAAAACACTGTTAAAAAAGCAAATATTGTTACATTGGAAACATCAGCCAAGCTATCCTCTGTTGCTTTGATCCAAACATCTGTTTGGCTAGACAGATGTTTAGTCTTCTTCATGAACAACGGTTCCAAGGCTTTGAAGAGATGTTATCTTGTCTTCAACAGATGATCTAATTTAGGTGTTCAAGATTCCTATCACTGAGAGGAGAAATAATTCATCTACTATTTTTTTCTTGATCTCATTGTCATGTTTTGGCTTTTGAATATCATTTGTTCATTTGTAGGTCCAACAATCTCCCCCTAAAAACAGATGATGCCAACACATATGTTTTATTTGATCAATCTTTGTTCTCATCAACTGTTCTTTAATTTGCCCTTTGAATTGTAATTCAAAGTTCAAAGAATTAGTGTCTTCTGGATCCTTTTCCAGTGGAAGACTGATTAGGTCTGGCAGATCTTCAATTCTTAGTCACGAGGCACTTTTCATTGAGATCTTTTCCACCTCCATTGCCCTGAGCAAAGTCAATTCATGGGTATCTTTATTTGGTTTTAATTTTAGAATTTTGAGACCAAGGGGATTTTCTAGGAGCAGACTTATTGTAGATGAGTTTGGGGAAACGGGTCTTCCATGATAGTGTCAACTAGATCTTCTTTCATGGCTTCATCCTTCTATTCAAATTTTCTTTTTAGAAAATCCCTTGCTGCTTTTGAGATAATTCTTGTTGATGGAAACTCAAATGGTTCAACCAAAATTTTTATAGGAAAGTCTAGTTGATCATACTATGGCTTTCCTAGTAATGAGGGATCATTTTCTCTTTTAGTTTCAAAGTCTTCATAGTTTTCAAAGGTTTCAATTTGCCATTGTTTTTAAGTTTTTTTCACTAGCCAACTCTTCCTTCATTCTTCTCATCTTTAGATCCCTCTTATCATTTGGTTTCTTTCCATCTTTCTAGTTTGAGGGTGAAGGATTAATGTCATGGAATAGCTTCAACTTTTCAATCCTAACTATTTCATCTAGCAATGATTTGGTTGGCCATCCTATGAATTGTTCCCAGTTAGCATCATATGGTTTCTTTTCCATTATGTGATTAAGGTTTCTTTTCTTGACTAGTTTTTATGCTTGCAGTATTCAACGATTACCGAGTAGGTACACAATCACGAAGGATGAAACTAAGTACTATGCCTTCAATCATGTTTCCCACTAGAACTAGGCTTTTTTTTAGTTTGTATCATTTTTACAAAACTGCTGGTCAAGCTGAGCCTACCAACACATCTTTAATGAGATTGTTTAATCATTTTAAACAATACAAATCTTTAGCATGCACTGATAGTCCACCGATGTACTATCATTTCCTCTTTTTGCAACGACAATCGCATTTTCTTTTTTCAATGTTTTTGACATTTTGAGATTTTCTATTGTTTTAGGCTTTTTGAAAAAAAATATTAATCGAAAATGATTTTGAAATGATGTTTTTAAATTTAACAGGAATTTTGGATTTTGATTTTAAAATTTTTCTCCCCTAAAACATTTTTTCATGATCAAATATAAGAATCTTCTATTTTAACCTAAAAATGAGTTTTACAAATGTGAACGCGTGACTACAATTTTGGTTATGTGGAACACCAAACCCTTATCTTATTTCCACTGCATGAACAATCTCTGCTTTTGAAAATACATTTGCTTAAAGTTTGGTTATCCTACACATGTAAATGAACTTAATTAGTTTCGAATTGGAACTCAATCCATATTGGATTTGAGTTGACCAAATTCATTGACATAAGAAAGATTAGTCCATTCACAATCTCATTTGTCATCGAACAGTTTCAAAATTTCCACCGGGTCATCTAAAACCTTAGCTTTCCAAACTTGCTTCGGTTTTGTAACTGTTTGATAAACAACTTTCTTTTCAACTGTTCATTCTCATGTCTTCCTATTTTTATCTGACAATGTACAATCCAAAGACAATCTTTTCTAGATACTATTTCGCCTTTTTCTGTTTCTTTCTCAATTTATCTTTCTATCCTTTCGATAATTTGACTTTACGTTCTTTGGGTTTTTCTTCTATCTTCATTGTCTTCTTTACATGTTTCTTTTTCTCAGATTTCTTTAACTCCCTCTAAGACTCATCCGACGATCCTCTCCTTGAACTGATCGGAAAATCTCTGATGAGATGGCTTTTGTCTGACATTTAAAGAATCTTCTCATGTCGTTCTTTTGTCTCTATTCTTTTTCTGGTCTCATGCAATACACAGCAATGTGCCCGATCAATCCACAATTGTAGCACATATTATTATCACACCATTATTTTCTTTCAAACCATACTCCTAGATCATAAATTGATTTTACTTGTAGTAATCATCATTTCTATCTTGATAATGATTTATTAATGAAAAATCATCATTCCATTCTCTTGGGTTATATTGATTTGTCCTTGAAGCACTGTGGTCAAACCTCCACCACTTATTCTGAATTTTTTGTGAGTTTTCATAATGATTGGATGATCATGTTGATGATGTTTTATTTTTGTATTGAAAATTTTTTAAATTTTTAATATTTTGTTTTTGTTTTAGATCCCTATTTTGCTTACAAGATTTTTGTGTCGAATACTCACCTTTTTCAGCGAATGGCGGAATTATCTCAAGATATTTTTCTTTTAGTTTCAAAAATAATTCTTTTATATTATTTTCAGCATCATCGGTATCATCAACACAAACCTCAACTATGGCATCGTCATAATTTGTGATATTGTCACTTATTGGAATATCAACTGAGTGAGTTTTGATTTTACTGTTATCAGGTATGACTGTTACCGGAACAACTTGAGTAACATTCTCTGGTGGTTTATATCCAATACCATATTTTCCCCGATCATATAAATCTTCCCCAGTTTCTTCATCTTTCCTAAATGATTTAAGAATAATATGAAATGATGAGTTAACAAAACCTTTCAATTTCTAGTTCACATTCTCAACTTCAATTTTAGCAATTAAAATGTCTTTTTTTAGTTGAGTTATTTTGTTAAGATGAGAATTTATTTCTTCTTATTTTTCAAAAACATTTTCATTTAAAACTAGTTTTTTATTTTCTAAAATTGTTATTTTATTTTTAGAATCTTTTTCATTTTTTTTTAAATTTCTATTTTCCAATAACACACTCTCCGAATCTTTTAGGAGTTTGGCATTATCAGCCGTATATCTTTTTACCGTGTCAACACATTTTGAACAGACCGGTTCATAACATGAATCCTCAGTAATAAATGTAGTAGGTTTTTTTGTTTCATTATCCTTCATCTTTATTGTTTCAGTAGCTTTTTGCTTCATGACCTTCTTCTTTCAATTTCTAGTTGGTGTACTTCAATCATGTCAATAAAATCATCTAGATCTAACAATTTGGAATATAGAAATCCTTTTAATTCAATTAGAAAATCATCCCTCAGAAGATAGAGATACTACAAACTTTGATATCCTCTTAGTATCCAACACCCGGATCCAATTCTTCATTTCTAAAATAAAATCACAGTATCGTTTTATCATCTCATCCAACATTTCATTTTTTATGATTATGAAACTTTCAAATAAATGTCTCAAAGTACTGTTGAATCCCTTCCGGAGTTGACGCGTTAATATTTGAACTCAACTTGAAATCTTTCCGATCCATTTTTTAAAAAAAAATTACTTGGCAGCCAACTTAGCTTTGAACACGTAAAAAGTGTTTATTCTCTTGAATGCAAATAGTCAAATCCAAAAATTTTGTAGATTAGACCCGGTTCAAAATATCTTGTATCACAATATCCAACAAACACGGTCCAAGTGAATTAAGATGATCTCTCCCACTTATCCAAACTTTGCCCACACTTGAAACCAAAATTCAGTCCAAAAGGCTTTTTAATCCAAACTCACTATCAAACTTGAGGCTCAAAGTTTTTTTTTTAAATCACAACCCAAATATACGAATCTTGTATGGTCCACACTTGTAGTCCAGTAAAATTTGATCCAAAGTTGTACAAAGCCGACTAGATTATTCAAAAACACAATTTGTTTTATTAAAAACATAATATGAACTGTCCATTCTTTTATCTTTCACTTTTCAAATTATAATCACCATATCTCAAAACTTTTTATGAAAAATATTAAGATTTTGTTGATTTTTATGTTGTGTACCCGAGCCCATGCAGCCATCCGAGGAAGCCTAAGCATCAGCTCATGAGACGTGAAGGCCCATGCAACCTGCTGGGTTTGGCACGTGATTATAATGTTTGTTATTTGCTTTAAGTAATTGTGAGTGGCAAGAATAAAGGAGATTGTGGGCAATGCATGAGCTCCATGTCATATGTTTTTTTCCCAATTCTTAGGAAAGTATGGTTTAGTGGTTTTTTATTTGTACCTCTTTATGCAGAAAATTGTCCCAATCTTTCCTCTCACATCATTCTAATTCTTTCTTCCTCAACCTCTAAATTACTAACCGGTCGGACCACACCAAGTGGTATCTGAGCGTGATGATCTCCAAGGATACCCGAAAGAAAAGTACCGAGCAATTCCAGCAAGAAACCCAAGATACCTTAGCCAAATTCAATACCATGTTCAAAAAACTAATGGGAGATGTCCAAACCCTTCAGGCGACAGTTGATACCAAACAAGATAAAGCCACCCCTGGTCCATCCGGCTTTGGTGGTGGTGTTGTCGTACATTCCGATGTCGACCACAAACCTTACCTCAAACTTCACTTTCCCCGTTTAGTGGCGATGACCCGACGGCTTGGCTTATCAAGCTAAGCAATATTTTGATTTCTAGAAAGTTCCAGAAGTCGAGCAAGCCCGTCTCGCCACCCTCCACCTTGACGGCATTGCTCTCCAGTGGCACAAATGGTATACCAAGCCTCGTGGACCACTCACCTGGGCTGAGACTCTTCTAAAACGGTTTGGTCCCACGGATTTTGAAGATCCTTCGGAAGCCCTATCTCGTCTTAAACAGACGACCACCGTTCCAGCCTACCAGGAAGCTTTCGAGCGGATTTCACATCGGGTGGATGGGTTGCCTGATGTATTCCTTCTTGCAAGCTTTATTGGCGATTTGAAGGATGATGTACGATTGGAGGTGAAAATTAAGAAACCATGCAGTTTATCGGAAGCCATCGGAATTGGCCGTCTGGTTGAAGATAAATTAAACCTACAAAAGAAACCTACCTCTTACCCTAAACCCTTTGGCCCACACCAACATCCAAACCAAACCATACTGCTGGCCTGTTAGGCCCACCCCCAATTAACCGACAACCTTTTCTCAACCCTACCCAAGTTCGCCGGATCTCCAATGCTGAAGCACAAGAGCGCCGTGAGAAGGGATTATGCTATGACAATGATGAGCGCTACGCTCCTTGCCACAAATGCAACAAGCCGCAATTTTTTATGATCGAGGATATCGTTGAGGTCGAAGACTATCCACCCGACCAATGTGACACTGATACACAGGCAGAAATCTCTTTTCATGCTATCACGAGGGCTCTCACTCCTCAGACCCTACGCCTCCCGGGTAAAATCAAGAATAAAGAAATGGTCGTTTTGATCGACAGTGTTAGCACACACAATTTCAATGATCAGGCTTTGGTGACCCGTTTGGGATTAATAGTTGAAACAGATGCGTCGTTCAAGGTGATCGTCACTAACCGGGAGCATGTGACATGTGCGGGGAGTGTACGGGGGATGACAATCAACTTACAAGGGTATGTTATACCTACCAATTTTTTTGTTCTGCCGGTTGTGGCTTGTCCAGTTGTGCTCGGCGTCCAATGGTTGAAAGCACTCGGTCCAGTCGAAATTGATTATGATAAGCTCACTTTGGGGTTCAACCTTGTCGGGTCCTCGCATAAGTTACAGGGTTGCAAAGTTATGAGTTGGCTGCCCTTAAGTCGCATGAAGCTCTCTACATGAATTACGTCTGACCCGTCACCATGTCCAGCCATTCAGCAGGTTTTAGCATAGTTTGCTTCAGTTTTCAAGGAGCCGACGACCTTGCCTCCTAAGCATTTCCAAGATCATGGGATTCCCTTAGTGGCTGGTGCTCGTCCTGTAATTACACGTCCCTACCGACAACCGTATTTGCTGAAAGCGGAATAGAAAAAAAAAGTTCGGGAGTTGCTGGAACAGGGATTGATACGACCTAGTCATAGTCCATTTTCTTCACCGGTTCTCTTGGTTGAAAAAATCGGATGGGTCATGGCACTTTTGCATTGATTATTGTTCTTTGAATGATATTACGGTGAAGGACAAGTACCCCATTCCAGTTATAAACGAGTTGCTCGATGAGTTACATGGTTCGCAAATTTATTCGAAGCTAGATTTACGTTCCAAGTACCATCAGATTCGAGTTCAGGACGAAAACATTCACAAGACGCTTTTCGGACTCATGAAGGGCATTATGAGTTCATGGTGATGCCCTTCGGTCTCACCAATGCACCCGCCACGTTACAATGTTTGATGAACGAATTATTCCGCCCGTTTATTGGTAAGTTCATCTTGGTCTTCTTTGATGATATATTAGTTTACCCTAAAAAATTGGCAGACCATGTGAAGCATCTGGGTATCGTTTTGAGCATTCTAGCTGCCAACCATTTGTTTGCAAAAGAATCTAAGTGTTGTTTTGGGGTCGCAAAAGTTCATTATCTGGGCCATGTTATTTCGGTTAATGGGAGTGGAACCTGACAAGGTTCAAGCCGTTTTGTCGTGGCCGAGTCCGTCTAATGCTAAAGGAGTTTGTGGATACTTAGGCCTCACGGGATATTACCGGAAATTTATAAAAGGGTTTGGAGAGATTGCAGCTCCACTGCATCAGTTGGTGGGAAAAGGGTCTTTTAAATGGAGTGTTGAAGCTAAGGAATCTTTCAGGGCATTGAAATCGCCTTAACCACCACACCAACTTTGGGCCTTCCTGATTGGTCATTACCCTTTACCGTTGAATGTGACGCTAGTGGGGTGGGTATTGGGGCCGTCCTTACACAACGTGGCCGCTCGCTTGCGTATTTCAGCTCTACGTTGAAAGGGTCGATGTTTGCGGTAGTAAAAGCGGTTCACAAATGGAGGCACTATTTGCTTGGTCGGCCTTTTTGTCGTCAAAACGGATCATATGAGCCTCAGGTACCTCTTGGAACATAGGTTAACCACACTGGCTCAAGCTCGGTGGCTTCCGAAACTTCTAGGTTTTGATTATACACTATTGAATACAAAAAGGGCATCTCGAACAAGGTGGCCGATGCACTTTCTCGCATACCCGAGTTTCAACTTATCGCTATCCCTTACCCATGTGCAACTATTTGCCAAGATGTTCAAAACGAGGTACAATCAGATCCTTATTATCAACACTTATCTTCCAATTTGAACCCACGAGTCCCTGTGGAGCTGGTTTATGTGGATGGGATTTGGTTTCGAGCAGGGATCATTTTGCTGAGCCCTTCATCTCCCTTGTTACCTACTCTTTTTCAGCTTTGCCATGCGTCACCGAAGGGAGGTCATTACGGTTTCATAAGACTTTAGCAAAGATCAAACAGTCCTTTTGGTGGGCGGGATTGAAAGAGCGGATTAAACTTTTCGTTCGAGAGTGTCAAACTTGCCAATGATTCAAATCCGATAGCATGCAACCAGCTGGGTTGTTGCAGCCCCTTCCTATACCAACTGAAATATGGACTGATGTATGGATTTTGTAGAAGGCCTGCCATGTTCTAAGGGTTTCAGTTTTATAATGGCTGTCGTGGACCGCCTCACTAAGTATGCCCACTTTGTACCTTTGAAACATCCTTTTACAGCCACAATCATCGCCCGAGAATTTGTCGCCAACATTGTGAAACTTCACAGGCTTCCTTCTTCCATTGTTGGCGATCTTGACAAGGTTTTCATAAGTACTTTTTAGCAAGCTCTTTTCAAACTTCAGGGTACCAGGTTGCGGTTAAGCTTACCACTCGCAAACAGATGGCTAAACGGATGTGCTAAACTGGACGATGGAACAGTATTTACGGTGCTTCACAGGCAACAAGCCTAAGGGTTGGGTTGAATGGCTTCCATGGGCTGAATATAGCTATAACACGGTTGTCCACTCGTCTACTAAAATAACTCCGTTTCAAGTGGTTTACGGCCGGTTACCTTCTAAGTTGATTCCATATGTTTCGGGTGCAACGCAAGTACAAGAAGTCGATGATTATCTACGTGATCGAGATGAGCTCTTACGTTAACTACGAGCTAACTTGGCCACGACACAGAATGGGATAAAGATGCTTGCTGATCGGAAATGTCATGAGCTGGACTTTGTAGAGGGTGATCTAGTTTTCATTAAACTGCAGCCCTACAAACAAACAAGTGTGGCGACCAAGGTGTCTAACAAGCTCAGTCCTAGGTACTTGGGTCCCTACAAGATACTCCAGTGGGTCGGTCTGGTAGCATACAAGGTTGAATACCTCCGGGTCACAAATTCATGAGGTTTTTCACGTGAGCCTTCTGAGAAAATGTGTTGGGACGGTCAAAGAATCCAGCTCTACGATTACAGGATGACGCAGGTCCTGTATCTCTGCAGCCACAGCCGGAATGTGTTTTGGATGAAATGGTGGTTCGTAAGGGGAAGTATCGGCCAAAGAGGGGAGTATTGATCAAATGGATCGGCGGAGCTCGAGAGGATGCAACTTGGGAAACTAAGTGGCAGTTCGCTAAAGCCTATCCGGATTTCCGTCTCGAGGACAAGCCGGGTTCGAGTGGGGTGGATTGTTGTGTACCTGAGCCCATGCAGCCATCCGGGGAAGCCAAGCATCAGCCCCATGAAATGTGAAGGCCCATGCAACCTGCTTGGTTTGGCACGTAATTTTAATGTTTGTTATTTGCTTTAAGTAATTGTGAGTGGCAAGAATAAATGAGATTCTGGGCCATGCCTGAGCTCCATGTCGTATCTTTTTTCTAATTCTTAGGAGAGTATAGTTTAGTGGGTTTTCATTTGTACCTCTTCATAAGAGGAGTTATTTTTGTTTTGAAATATTATGCAGAAAGTCGTCCCAATCTTTCCTATCACATCATTCTAATTCTTTCTTCTCAACCTCTACATTACTAACCAGTTGGACTACACCATTTTATTATATTACACTTTTATAGAACGTTACTTTTCAAATTTCCTTCCACTTTATTTTATTTGAAAACTTTTGAGAATCAAAAATACTTAAACCTGCTATTTTTAACGGCCAACTAAATCACCGGATAAGTATCTTGAGATGTCCTCAATCGAGCTAATGCATCCCCTCCGCCATAACAGTTAGAGTAAGATGCATACATGAGCTACCAAGCCACCAGTTCCGAGGAAAACCCACCCGCCCAAAGGCCCACCGCCGTAAAACCCGGCTCGGCTCAGCTTCGAACTGGCAACCTCATGAGAGGCCTAGTTCTAAACTTCATTGTCATCACCTTTGTCCTTCAAAGTGATGCTAGTGGGAGTTGAATTTAGGATCTCAAAGAAAAAAACAAAGTACCTAACCACTAGACCAACTTGTTATGACACACTTAAACCTAGTTCTTTTAACTTTTCAAAACCTTGGGTGTTATCTTCCCTATGTTAGCTGTTAAATCCATTTGAAAGCCTTTTTTCAATAAAATCCAATCAAAAGAAAAACCCTAATAACTATTTATGACCCAGCAGCACATTATATAAAGGTGGATAGGGCGTGTTCAGTGACTTCTAGAGGGAGTTGGGTTTGTCGTGCGAGCATGGTGCCGCCGGCACCCTTGGGATTTCGGTAAAGGGGTTGAACGGTGTGTAGTCATCACATTGGGGAATAGGAGAGAAAGGGTTAGTGGTGGGGCCTACTATATTCCAACCAATCACACATTTATCTTTTTTTTTTTAAATGTTATGATAGAGGCAACTCTAATATTTAAGTGCAAAATAGGAGTGAAAATAAGAGTTGACATGGTATAAGATTATTGGCTAAAAGGAGAGTTTACCGGTTAAAGCACCCTTTCAACTCTAATGTTTAAACTTTCCTACAACAATCTAAACTATTTTTACCAACCAACACAGTCGTCACTTAAAATGACTCAACAATACAAACCCCAAAAATTCTAATTAGCCACCATCTTTGTTTTCTTTGAAGAACAAAATCAACTGATTAGTAATCACACAGTTTACTCTTTTCTACTTTCAGATCTAGTTATCAAACCCACACAACAAGTTCGATCCAGTTTTTTTCTATTACTAATACGGAAGCAACAAACACAAATCTTTTCTTCAACTTCTCGATGAACAACAATAACTACTACAAACTGTAATTTCAGATCGAAAATCAACCAAAAACAAATTTACTCCTTAATGAAACTATCCAGCCAATGCATCAAACATCTTCATCTAGTCTCATTCAATATCTTCAATCAGAAGTGATGTAGCAAAATCTTATTTTTTTTCCTTCTTTTCATATTCCAGATCTGAACACAGAAATTCAATCAAATTTCTTCATCATCATCAAATCTTGTGTTTTTCTTTCTTTGAAAACTTGTAACAATTGTTAGGTCTTAGAAGTGTGAGACTAACGCATCAAATATACGGAACGAACTATGGTAGCGAACTGAGATTTATTTGGGTTAGTTTGTATTAGGTTTGGACCTTTATCGAAAATGCCCTCACCATAGATTCCCCGATGGGAGTTGTTGAAGTGTTTCGTATGGGGGTTAGATGCCGAAGATCACAAGTACTTGCAATCGGCAAGTAATGGTAGCGAACTGAGATTTATTTGGGTTAGTTTGTATTAGGTTTGGACCTTTATATGTCATTTGAGCATGCCTTAGGCCATATGGGCCAAGCAAGCCCAAGGGGAGCCCTTATATGGAGTGGGCAAATCCTAGGTATATAAGCTAATGTTATGACATTTCTAGTGTTAAGCCTTTATAGAAGAACCTTAGCCTTCATTGATAGAACTCTAGAGAGAGAAACCGAGAGAGAGAACTTTTATTAGAGGGTTTTGCTAATTCGTTAGTAATAGAATCGTATGCACGTTTGAAATGATTCGCATGTTATTCTTATTCATCTCGATCTTCTTATTTTTTGGTTTTGTTTTTGGATTCCGCCCATTCTTAGTAATTGTTTGATATCGTTGTTTGATCTGATTATTCAGGACTTACAATTGGTATTAGAGCCTTTTGAATCTATTTCTAGGCTCAGTTTATTATCAAACATTCAAGTTTTCCAAAATTTTTGAGTTGGTGTTTTTCGCATTCATCGTGTTCTTCGTAGTCTTCGTCAGAATTTTTGAAAAGTCAATATATTTTTCTATTTTGGTCTTCTTGAAAACTGTTACAAGAATTTAAAAGTTGATTTGTTTTATTAAAAAAAAATTGTCAAAGTCATCATCAAACATCATTCGAAACTCTTATCATCTAACGTCAACATACATCACCTTCTTCAATCAAAATGCATCATTCTCATCCGAAATAGATTCGAAATTACACTATAATCCGAATTCCATTCGAAATATTCATACTTCATCTCCATTCGAAATCATCTTCATCAATCCGAGATTTCCTTTTGTTCATCATATCCATCCGAGACACAAGTTCATCATATCATCATCCGAAACTGTCAACAACAAACATCTCGGAAACACATCTACATTCGAGACTAATCCAAAATCATCCATCCGAGATGGATCCGAAGTGAACAGTCTCTTCAAATCGTCATCTTTTTCATCGTCTTCTCCGATCAAAACCTGCATCCACCTCTCATCATCACCGTCTACCTCATCTCCCGTCATCGCCTCACATCGTCTTCATCCTCGTCTACCGTAGAGTCACCACCGTCTTCTCCGTTACCGACATAACCGCCACCTCCGACAACCGCATCTTCGTCGAGTTACCGCTATAACCATCTACCTCTCCATTTAATACCATCATAACAGCTCCAACGATCCTTCGTTAATCATCTATATACCACTCATCATCGCCACGTTTTATCACCTTCAACCTCTGCCACCATCACCGTAACGGAACGTATACCGCGAACCATCCTCACCACCGCCACTCATCCACAACGTAACCACACAACCTCATCATCGTCAACCATCGGGGACCGTAGCTATCGTTTGTGGCTCAACGTGAAACATAAACAGAGAGAATTTATTAACGGCTAGTTATTTGAAACGAAGAAGATAGATGTTTCGGTGACAGTGTGGTTGTCCGGAAAAGAGAGTTAGCGACCAGGGTTTAAACAAACTGAAATTGACGTTTAGGATTCTTGTTTAACAATAATAATTAAAATAATCATAACATAATCATTACCTAATTATTAATAGTAATATAATTAATCTTTTTATTAATAATAATTAAATATTAATTTTAGTTTCTTAATTAAAAAATTAAAAATTATTTATATATTACTTATATATTAATTATATTTAAAAAATTATTAACTTATTTTAGTATATTATTAAAAAAATAAATAAAAAGGTTTATTAATTAAATTAGAAAAGGGGGTTTATTAATTAAATTAAAAAAATGAGGGGTTTGTTTTGTTTTGGTGATAAGCCTTGACAGGTTTTGAAGTGCGGTAAAGGAATCGGTTCATGCGTTGCGAGGTGCTCAAGTTAGTTAGAACACGAGTTCTTGGATTGTCTTGAGTTTCTAAAATTTTTTATCGCGGGAAAATGTCAAACTTTCAACAAGCTTCAAATTTACAAGGGATTGATGGATGGTGCTGACAATTTGCGTTTCAAAGTTATTTTTTCTGGAGATAAAGCTTATTTTTTCTGGAGATAGAGCTGGAAGGTTGCAGGATCGAGTGAACGAAAAACTGATTGAGTTTATAGGGAACTATAATGTTGACCCTGTTGTGGAATATGTGATGCGTTTGCTTGAACGTGGGAGTCGAAAAGAGGAAATAAGGAATCAGCTGAATACCTTTTTGGGTGAGGACAGAGACTCCTTTATATCTTGGTTATGGGATCATTTACAATATCACCAAGACCTATTCGCACAATCAACAGAGTCTCATCCCAATTAAGTGGCCGAACAGAAACCTCAAGCCTAGCAAGCTGTAGTCAATAGCCCAGCACCCTAAATCCAAACTCAAACTGACAAACTAAGATCGCTCATTACACGGTCAACTATCTTTTGCGTACTAAACATTGCAGGAACAAGATTGTGCAACTCAGGGCATTGAACTCTAAAATGGTTAATGATTACAACAGTGCAATACCTCAGTGCATCAGCCTTAGACAAAGCAACAAAGTGCTTTTGGAAAAGGTTGAAGCTCAAAAGAAAGATATAGCTCAGCTCCACTTGGACGTAATCAATAGCAGTGTTAGGTCCATGATTACAAAAACAAACTCAATGTGAAACCATGGAATGTGATTCTGTGAGAGCTGAGCTAGAGCTTCTGACTGTCAAGTATCAACAAAACAAAGTAAATATAAAGAAGTTTGATACATCCAACAAGCTCATTCAAGATATGTGCAATGTGCAGCTGGCCTACAAAGGAAACAAGGGGAAGGGCTTGGATTCAATCAGGTTGCCCCACCATATAATCACAATTACACGAGTATGCCTGAAACCGATGAAGAACTAGAGAGAGCATAACATATGGTGTATGCCAAACCCAGTGATTATACATCAGATACACGGGAACCATCTTGTGCTGCTAACTTTGCCAATGATTTAGGTGAACTGTCCGGTCTTTCATCCAATGAACCAAGACTCTCTGATTCTATCGAAGCTGATGAAATGAATAATGATGTGAACAAGGCTCCAAGTGCACAAATTGAACAATCTTAACCTTCTACTTGTGATAAAAAGGTTCAGAACAAGCCACAAGAGCCGAAATAAGCAAATCGGAGACGAAGAAAGAAGAAATCCAAACGCCAAAGACAGTCACGCTCTCCGAAAACATCTACGGGCAGCAATAGTCCTGAAAAGGCTCGTGATGTGAAGAATGCCTTTGTTAAGCCGGTCAGTAATGGTAAATGTGAAAAATATGCTTGTGACCATGCTAACAAAGCTTTTGGAAAGGTTTGATAGATTTCTGAACAAGACTTGCAGTCTAAACAAAACAAGAAAATCAAAAGAAATCTCCACAACAGAAGAAGGCCCTTTCAAACGATAAGTATAGACATCCAAACTCATCTTCGTTTTCAAGAAATGTGCAAGGAAATCAAGCACAGAAAGGATCAGTTCATCCTTTAGGGCCTGCAAGAGCAAAAGAAGTTGATCAGAATGCTTTATATGTGAAGAGAAAAATATGCTTCAATTGCGGCATTCATGGTCACATTGCTCGAAACTACACACATTGTCCCTATGAACGCTACTATGCTCAAAATCAGAGAATTACACCAAAGGATAACTATCATTCCAAGCAGATGAAAGTATCAACATCTAAGGCAATGAAGAATGTGAATCCCAAGGTTAAACCATCTGATGGGGATTGGAATGCTTCTAAAAACAAACGCAAGGCTGTTCAGGAACAAAAATCTGTTTCTAAAACTAACAAACCTGAAACAGCTAAAGTTGCTCAACCGAAGGCAACAAACATGTTTGTTATGCCGAAACAAATTTAGAAACCCAAAAACAAAACGACATCTCCAATCCTTGAAACAAAAGGGGACTTGTGTTTGAAAGAACTGTCTTATTTTGATGCTTCAGGAATACCTAGGACCACGATCGCATGGGTACCACTGTCTTACTAATCTCCTTATTTTCAGGGACAACCAAGAAGTAGCTGTTGACAATCTCTGGAATGTTGATAGCGGTTGTTCAAAGGATATAACGGGTAATGATATACGTTAAAATATATACAATTTAGTTCCCCATTTTGCCCCCGTTTTGTGCATTTTTAGCTAAAATATCGCCGTATAGGTACTTAATCGTTCCATTTTATATTTTCAGGTCCTAAACGACGTACCACAGACAAAGTTGGAGAAAAAGTGGGATTAACGAGCATTCCGGACAAATTCTGCAGATTCTGCTGAAGTTACAGATGCCGCACGGCCGTGCAACCCATTGGCACGGCCGTGCGAGACTGCGATCTCGGAAGCACTGACCATGCGAGAGGCAGTGCGACTCATTTCTCGGCACGCACGGCCGTGCGGTCCATTGGCACGGCCGTGAGTGACCTGATTGCTGATCACATGTGACCCAGAAGCTTTAGCACGGCCGTGCAAATCATTGGCACGGCCGTGCACATCTGAAGATTTTGCCGCTCAAACAGCCACTTGTCTGCCCATGCCCTGCAATGACGTAATGCTGATGTGCACGACCGCGCGGATAAAGTGCACGGCTGTGTGGATATGAAAATTGTCTATAAAACAGAGCATTCACGACTGATCAAAATATAGGGTATTTTTTCAAGTTTCTGGGCGATTTCTGAGGCGTGGGAGCTCTCTGATCACGACGGTTTCAAGCCTCAAGGTTGCAAGAAGCTTATCATTCATCCAATCCATCAAATCCTTGCTTGTTTATGGTTTGATTTCTTGTTCTTAATGTAAATTCTGATTACATTTGCAAGCATTGAGATGATGTTTATGTAATATTGTTATGAATACTATGAAAAACACTTGTTTTATGATCAATATTTAGTTTGTTATTAAGTTAAAATGAAGCTCAGTCAACTGCTCATGTTTGAATCTTGATGATCATATGGCAATCTTGTTTCATTGATGTTGGATTCTTGATTATGATTGTTTATCTTGGATGATTAGTAAATGGTTAGTTAGGATAAGTTGAATAAACCCCATAATTAATCATTTATTAGTGAACTGTTAACTTGATTAATATGTTTACACCATGAAACTAGAAATGGGTATTGGTTTAATAAAAGATAATCTGATTTTGATCAAGAATGCTTTCTTACACGGAAGGGCTCTAACGGGTTAAATGGTGTTATTGCGGGTTCTTAATATATTTCATAATCTTTGTTGAGTATTTGTGGCCAAAATAACCATCTTGGTAGATTTATATTTAAGACTTGCAAAATAAATGAGTTTGTGATATGATCTACATTATGCTTGTCTCGGTGGTTATATTGTGTTTATCGGTATTGCTTTCCTTGATAAAGTGAGGTTAGAAAACTCTTAACGGATGACTAACTTATTTTTAAAGATTCACATGAAAATATATCAATAGCTCGTTAAAGAATAATTTAGGTGGTTAAAGTGTGTTTATCGCGTTAACTTTTTGAAGAATTATCATATTAGGAGTCCCGAAAGGGGTACTAGTTGTCTTTATAATTGAAAAATTGATCAACTGCCTTTGTGACATTTTTGATAACATGCTTATTTTGCTTATAAAACAAGACAAAAGAAAAAGAAATTATAGTTTTGTTTTTAAAGACTTTTATATTTTAAAATATATTTTTAGATAAATTTAGAAAAACTATTTCACATATCCTTTTTACCGGTAAATAAATGACGACGATTTAGTACATAAGCACCTGCCCGCGTCCATGGATCGACATCTGGTTCTTATCCATACTTTACTACATATACGACAGGGTACACTTGTCCTTTTTGTGTGTTTTAATTTAAGGTAGAAATCATTTTTATAAATATGAAAACCGAGTTCGTGTGTAAAATTCATTGTAAAAATGTGTATATATACGCACACATCAGGTAACATCTCACTGTTGCAAAAAGTTAAATTTTTTTACAAGTAACATGTTTCCTTTGGAGGAGATGAGTTAAGATAAGATTAGCGAAAAGGTACAATTTAAATTTGGTGCTTTAATTTGAAATTGATTAGTCTTCAACCTAATGACGGGACGGTTAACAAAAACAACAAAAAAACATTTTCATTTTCTTTTGTTTATAATTTTTGTATCTACATTTTCATTATTAGGTAAATTTGTGCATAAAGTGTGATGCACAAATTTAGGGGGTGAGACATATATGTACATATGCATTGTTTTAGGGGGGGGGGAATGAGAAAAATACAAAAACATTTGAAAAACAGAAAAATCCAAAAAGATTTTATTGCATCAAATGGGAAATGAAATAAATGTTCGTATTAAAGGGTTTGACCAACATATGTAAGGTGTTGTAGCTGAAAAGAGTAGGATCTAATGTGATATGTTGATAGGCTTAAACATAACGAACTATGTATCATGTGGGTAACATACCATCAGCGTATGATTTCATGGTCTTAAATCCTACGTTGATAGATAGCCAATGTCTGAAGTTCTGGGTTGGTATACTGATGAAGAATCCGAGATATCAGGACTACCCTTCTGTTGCATCCGGATATATGCAGACCTCGGCACAATCAGGGTATCCTCAAAAGAGCCAAAATTGAATGCCAAAACCTTAAAAGAAAGGGAAATCTCATCCTGAGAAAATTCCATATGCTTGAAATGTCAAAAATACCATATAAGGTATTCGCCTAACCCTCGTCAGATTTTAATTGGTCACTTTGCTTTACGATGAACTCACATTTACACCAAAAAGCCTGACGTTGTAAAAACGAAAGGATGATTTTAGTATACTCACCTGCTATGATGAATCGTTGTGTTTACCTTGATCGCGAAGGGTATGTCATGGTATGGGACACACGGGTATTGTAGTATAATATTACCTTAAACGTATCACGAAGTTAAAAAATTTGTAAGTTGAGCGTTAGGTTTAGGAGGACAAACATAACGGCAATTGCATACACCTGTCTGAATAAGTTCGCACTGAAAAGTGTTCCTTGGACAGCCTGAGAACGATTTTGATCGTACTGCAATTGTGTAGTTAGTTATAGTTGTTGAGTTAGTTTATTTGCATTTCTGTTTTAAAAAATTTATCTTTTCTTGAAGATTTGACTGATCATCAAAAGATAAAAAAAATTGAATTTTGATCCAAGGTACAAGTACTTGGATGTACCAAGTGTTCATATGGTACTCTCCCTGTTGCATAGAAATGTTTGCTTACGAATTTCTGAGCATGTGCAGATCTTGATTTAGATCAAGAAACAGGGGTTGCTGAAAAATTGAGATGCTGTTAGTTGTTGACAAATCATGAAGCATCACAACAGCCAGATGTACCTGAGTCAGAAGAACCAGACACGAGTCATCGTCTAACAATGACAGTACCGTTGAAGAAGTACTTGTGAACCTACTTGCTTGAAAGACAAAGATTGAAGAAGAAAAGAGGTACTGAGAATCCTTCTCTCGCATTCTTTTTGACAAAGACGTTTCAAGAAAAGCTGATCAAGATCCTGATATGAAGCTAACCGCAAGAGAAGAAGAAAGAGACCCAGTGCTGAGAGTTCAGAAGTTAAGAATTTTCACAACTTCTCCAGCATAGCGACAACCATAGACTCCGTTGAAGACGTTGCTAAATTCATGCTATGGAGACAATTTGATGCATCAGTCTACGGGGAGATTGTTATGTCCTAGAAGTGTGAGACTAACGCATCAAATATACGCAACGGGCTATAGTAGCGAATTAAGATTTATTGGGTTAGTTTATATTAGGTTTGGACCTTTATAGGTCATTTAAGCATGCCTTAGGCCATGTGGGCCAAGCAAGCTCAAAAGGAGCTCATATGGTGTGTGGGCAAACCCTAGGTATATAAGCTAATGTTATGGCATTTCTAGGGTTAACCCTTTAGAGAAGAACCTTAGCCTCCATTGATAGAACTCTAGAGAGAGAAACTTAGAAAGAGAGAGAGAGAGAACTTGTTTCAGACGATTTTGATAATTCGTGAGTAATAGAATTGTATTCAAGTTTAAAGTAATTCGTGTGTTATTCTTATTAATTTCGATCTTCTTATTTTTTGATTTTCTTGAATATCATAAAGTTTGGATTCCGCCCATCCTTGGTGATTGTTTGTTATCGTTGTTTGATCCGGTTGTTCGGCACTTACAACAACAAATCAAATCTAGAAAAGAAACATGATGCGTATAAGAAAAAAATTATGATCTTTTTGCAAATTTTCAAGATGTTTAGTGTGTAGTGTTAACTATTATATGTATGAGATATGAACAAAACACTCAATTATGATCCAATTCCATCCTGAAGAGTTAATCTTGATATATGAAATATTATTTAAATAGTTAAAGATAATTATTAGTTTGAATTTAAATTGTTATCTAATTATTTTATTAATTGATTTATTAAGTATTAGAGTTAGTATTGGTTTAGTATAATTGGTTTTAGAGTTTGAGTTTAATTGGGATAACTTGTTTAGCAAGGATAGTTTTAGTATAAATATAGGTGTAAAGATTTTGTAATTCTTGGTTCGGTTTTTCGTTTGATTGATATTAAAGAGTCGTGAGTTGTTCTCACAAATCTCATGTGTTGAGTGTTGCGTTTGAATTCTGATTTACCAACAATTGGTATCAGAGCTGGTTACGAACCGAAGAAAGAAGCTGGAGATCGAAGAAAGCAAGAACGAGTGTAGTTACGAAAGAAAAAATAGAAGCAGTTAATTAAGGAGGCAAGCTAGCATCTGGGAGTTGCTGCCGTTGATAAAGAAAAAAAAAGCAAGCAAAAAGGTGTCGCTTTGGAATTGTTCGAGAGATAAAGGAAAAACAACCAAGCATACAGGAACGAGAGGAGTTTTTTTTAAGTCGATAGTTTTAATCTAAGCCCAGTAGAACAAGAGTTGTAGAACGAGAACTGTTGGAACAACAAATCAAACAAAGACCGAATCCAGTGATGAATCGGATCCGAACTAATTCCGATTTAGATCAGAAAAAGAAAACGAGACCGTTAGATGTTGTGTGGAAACAACTAATCTCGTTGAAACCGAAGAAGTTAATCACTTCGTTCAAGTTATAAGAAGAGGCGAAAATCTTGTAATTCGATAAAGGTGTGTTCGAATCCGACAAGATCCGTGCGCGTAATCAAGAAGGTGTAAAATCTTGTAATTCGGTCAAGGTGTGATCGAATCTGTCAAGATCAGTCAAAGACAAGTTGGTCGGAGTTTCTACGGTTATAGAAACCCGCTACTAACTCAGATTCAATCACAATCGGTGTGAGTTGTGATCAGACTTTCGAAAAGAACTTGCGGTTTTTCCAATCGAAGTAATCAGAGTTGAAAGATGGCATGAGAACAACCAATTAATACAGGGATTGTTCAGGTACGAGACAACAACAATACCTCGTTTCAAGTTCCTCGATTGACATCAAAGAATTACAATACTTGGACTATTTTAATGGAGTCAGTATTAGATGCTCAAGGATTATGGGAGGTGACTGATCCGGTCACAGGTGATGCTGTGGATGAGAAGAAAAACAAAGTTACTAGGGCGGTTCTCCTTCAAGCACTACCGGAGGATATAATTCTTCAAGTTGCCAAAAACCGACAAGCAAAAGACATATGGGAGTCTTTACGGGTAAGATTTTTTGGTGCTGACAAGGTTCAAAAGGCTCGGCTAGCTACTTTAAAGAGAGAACTCGAGCAACTTCGCATGAAGGAGACAGACACGATTGAAGAATTCGCAGGTAAGTTAAGTGGGTTTGTCTCAAAGTTTAGCAATCTTGGGTCTAGTCTTGAAGATGAAGTAATCGTTCAAAAGTTGTTAGATTCAGTACCAAATAAGCATCTTCAGATTGTTGCCTCCATTGAGCAGTATTCGGATATTGAGACCATGCCATTCGAAGAAGCGATAGGCAAGTTGAAAGCCTATGAGGAACGCATCAGATTGCAAAACGACATAGTAAATGATAATGAAAGCAATCTATTATTAACTAAATCTGATGGAGAAGAGGGTTCAAAGAAAGAGGAGGTCAAGAAAGATGGGGTCGTTTGTAAATGTTATGGAAGGGGCTCGTCAAATCAAAGTAACCGTGGAAGAGGTCACGGTAATGGAAGAGGTCAAGGTGGCTGGTCTGGAGGAAACTGGGACAAAAGTAAAATAAGATGGTGCAATTGCAATGAGTATGGACATTATGCAAGTGAATGTCCCAAGAAGGAGTTAAAGGAAGAAGTAGCCAACTTGGCTAAAGAATATGATCCGTCACTATTTTGAAGAACAACATGTTCATATCAAAATTAAGGAGGTGAATGAAGATTTAATCTTGATATATGAAATATTATTTAAATAGTTAAAGATAATTATTAGTTTGAATTTAAATTGTTATCTAGTTATTTTATTAATTGATTTATTAAGTATTAGAGTTAGTATTGGTTTAGTATAATTGGTTTTAAAGTTTGAGTTTAATTGGGATAACTTGTTTAGCAAGGATAGTTTTAATATAAATATAGGTGTAGAGATTTTGTAATTCTTGGTTTGGTTTTTCGTTTGATTAATATTAAAAGAGTCGTGAGTTGTTCTCACAAATCTCGTGTGTGTTGAACTCTAATTTACCAACACATCTGTTATTCAAGCTGAAGTCGATGTGGAAATCGATGAAAAATATTTGAAATGTATAACAAATGTTCCAAATCGGATCTTGAACTCAGATCTAAACTCGATGTTCATTAACTATAACGAAAACACGGTAATATGTCTGAAGTGTTCGAAACTTGCACCAAAAATCACCGAAATCACTTGATCGAATCAGTCCAAAACTCGTCTGATTCGAACACGATTACACGCAGAGCTTGTTATGATTATGTGTGGAATCCGTTAAACCAAACCATAATCGTGCACACGAATGTAAATAGAAACTGTTTGATCTTTATTACAATCTTGACAACAACCGGACAAAGTTTCGGTCCTAATCGACTCCTACACAAAAGCTCCTTTCAAGATCGTTCCGTGAAGTTATGAAGAGTTCAGCGTAGGAGTAGATGGTATGCGCATGACTCCCAACGTAGGAGTCATGCATGACTTTTTGTATACCATGCACAGGGGCTTTGTATACAATACACAGCGGCGGAACTACAGCGTAGGAGTAGATAGTATGCGCATGACTCCCAAGGTATTATTTTATTGAGTTAAATAGTTAAATGATATGACTTTGGGCTTTTAGTAACGAACACGGCCCACCTATTAGTGAAATTGAAAACCTAATATTTTACTATTGTGTTTTATTTTCACAACAAGAGCTTCTGCGAATTATACAACTGTGATGCCGCCAACCTGCATTTGGCTTTACCTTCTCGAATCCACTGTGCACAACTCAAAAATCCATCACCATCCCAAGATTATGTAAGTATATTTTTTACTTCTAGTTTTAGTTTTGTTTTCATTAATTGTCGTTTTGTGACTTATAAATTTATGAACTGAATTATGTACTAATAATGTTTATTTTATATTGTTAAGATAAAAATTCTAATGACTTAACTATTAGTTATTTATAACGTAATGTAAGATCTAAGTTTTCTATTAGGTTATATATTTAGATCAAAAGAGATACATTTTTTATGTTATATTACCTTATTGTTTTATTTGATTTAATTTGAGATCCATTAATTTCTTTACTTCTATTTCTTTTAATCACATAAACAATTTTGTTTTATATTTTTGCGATGTAAAGAGGGTGTGAATAGCAAGTACAATTATAATTTATGATTTATATGTAAAAATATGTTATATTAAGACCCTCTAGATAAAAAGTTATGGTTTCACTACTGAAGATGCATATCTCATAATTCTATCACTTTTCAATCTTGCATGATTGTTACGGGGTTCTTTGTAGACATTACGTGTATCATGACCATTATATATCATGGTGATGCATGATATAATAATCTTCTCACTCCCATGCTAGATCCTAATAACAAATTAACAAAACTTAACGAATCCTAGTGAAACCTCTGTCCGGTAACACAGTATACAAACTCAAGAATTTACACGTTATGCATATTTAGATTTCCAACTAAGACAACACACAAAAGTGCACTAACATATCACAAGATATAGAGAGGCTACTTCAAGGCAGGGTCAGCTCAAACTTTTTTAGAGACCCAAAGCAAACACTTAAATTGGTGCCCTTTTCAAATTATATTTTTATCAACAGCCATAGGAACTATAAAATCGGCAAACCATAAAACGGGTGGAGTAAATCTTACCAAGAGCTACGGTATTTATGGGTAGGGTGCTAAACAGGTCGTGTTTGCGGGTTGGCGGGTTCACCCCAACCCGAACCCCCAAAAATTTTACACGAACCCGGACCTGAAAATCATATCATATATAAGAACCCGAACACAACCCGAAATTTTGTGGGTTGACCCAACACGACCCGTTCAACCTAAATTTTTTAACTTTTTTCTTAAATTAATATATTAAAACTAAAATTTATTTAAAAAACACAAATGCATATAAGATAATTATATTTAAATTATAGAATCTAATGTTATTTCTCTTTTTAAGTTATAATCATGGTATAAATACACACCCCCTTTAATTTATAATCATGGTAGAAATTATGGGTACTTATAGTTCAACCATTTTAAGTGTAATCGAAACTGTTGTAAGCTTTGTCCTAGTTTCGTGAGAATTCTATAATCTGCAACATGTTTGGAATCATCAAAAATGTTAAAGAAAATTTAAATAAGAAAAAAAAAATTGAAGTAGAGAAACCCGGTTATGAAAATGTGGGTTGTATCAGTATGCTTAATTTTTGCAATACCTACTAAAATAAATTTTGATGAATAAAAATACATATCAGAACATAATTAGGGTTCATAAAGCACCTTTGTCTCGTATCCAAATGGGTTGAATACGAGAAATTGTAATGGACAAATAGGTACATACCAGCAATTGTAATGGACATATAGGTACATATGACCCTACAACACCTCAAGCAAGATTATAAAATGGCAGGAATGCAAATGGCTGCTGAAATTAAACCTAAAGAATCAAATTGTCTTGCAATATGCAAATGCCCATATCGAGTCGTTAAATATTGGGAAGGCCCATAACCACACTTTAATTGAATCATTGAATTTATGGATTATGTTCCCGAAAAATAGCACCCAATCAGCACGATTTCCCAAACGGTGATTGTTTCGGAAACCATCAATTGGGGCATGTAATGTAATGTTCTGAATAAATTAATATATTTTTGGGCTCATATGGGCGTCTAATTCCAGCAAACATAAGAGTTCCTTAAATATAAATTTATACACAGGTTTAGTAAACTACAATTAATATATAAAACATTCTTCTTTAATATGAGTGCCGTAATTTTAAGAGTCCCAAGTCCTAGTCTTGGTTTCTCATGCTATTCGGCCGGCCTTGATTTTAGGGAGACTCTCTACTCTAAAAAAAATCATATAAGTGGTGTGGTGAAAAAGTAACATAGTAAAATAGATAGAATAGCATTAGAAATATATATATATATATATTGGGATTATTTGTGAACAACTTCTTGAGAATGAACTTAGTGAACTAATCTTGGTCATTGATCATTTTTTAGATTAAAAGAGTAAGATTGACATTAACTCTTTCTCTCTTAATTAAAATCCCTTAATTTTCTCATCTGTTAACTCTCTCTCTCTCTCTCACACACACATTTTTAATTACTTTTCCATTATTTTAAACTCGTGTAGAATTAGTTGCTAATAATGTATATGAAACTCCTAACGGAACTAGGTACTTGACACCAACTGTCCCTCCCGGATTCAAACCGTATATGAAACTTCTAACGAAACTAGGTCGTGGACTACAAAATACACAGATGTATCAAAAGTCTGTACACATGTATAAACTAACAATGTGCATCTTGTATAAATTGATAGTTAGCGAGACTGTACACATGTGTATAAACTAACAGTTGTGTATCTTGTATCAATTGATAGTTAGCGAAACTGTACATGTGTATAAACTAACATCTGTGTATTTTGTATAAACTGATACTATCGAGACTGTACACATGTGTATAAACTAACATCTGTGTATTTTGTATAAACTGATACTATCGAGACTGTACACATGTGTATACACTAACAACTGTGTATCTTGTATATACGGAAACTAGCAAGATTTTAGGAATTTAGATTATATTGTTTAATAAATGTAATTTACAAAAGACGCAAATACCCTTCTGTCAATTAATTTAAAGGGAAGTTACAACATTATAATTACAATCTTGCCATTGTTTTAAAATCTCTAGATGGCTCAGATTAGTTCACACAGTTCACTCTCAACCTAGTGTTCACTCTAGAACCCTACCCTATATATAGGGTAGGGTAGGGTTCAAATGAAAAGAAAATTTTTGTAAGAATAATTTTTAAACCAATAGAAATTCTCCATTTACTTCATTTAATGTGTGTATTTAATATTTTGAAAAAGGGCATATAGATAAGTCGATAATTGTCATTAATTAGCTAATTAATTAAACTTGTAACTCTTTTTTTAATATATTTTTTCAAGATAAAATAATTTATGGTGAATGACAATTTTGGACATGTGTAGGATAAATTTTAGTACATGTAGGATAAATTTTGAAATTTGTATGGTACTTTTACATGTATGTAAGGTAAATTCCGATAAGTATAAGATATATGTATGATAAATTTTGAAATGTGTAGGATATAATGTTTTTGTTTTATTAATGAGAGATAACATAATTAATGAGAAGAGTTATAAACTATTTAATGTTTTACCATTACGTCATTTCTTTTTTTTCTTCTTACATTAAATTTCTTCTCAAATGAACCTTCCTCTGTATATATATATATATATATATATATATATATATATATATATATATATATATATATGGTAAGATTTATTTGTAAACAACCCCATTGATGGTGAATACTAGTGAACTTATCCTATCTATCGATTATCAATACATAAGTGTAAATCAATTGCCAGGATATGTTCACTCAATTCACAAATACACTAGTTTTCATTCTAGAACCCCACCTTTAATATATATATATATATATATATATATATATATATATATATATATATATATATATATATGGTAGGGTAGGGTAGGGTAGGGTTCTAGAGTGAACACTAGGTTGAGAGTGAACTGTGTGAACTAATCTGAGCCATTGGATTATATCATCTAGAGATTTTTAAACAATGTCAAGATTTAATTATAATGTTGTAACTTCCCTTTAAATTAATTGACAGAAGGTATTGGCGTCTTTTATAATTTGCATTTATTAAACAATATAATCAAAATTCCTAAAATGTTGCTAGTTTCCGTATATACAAGATACACAGTTGTTAGTGTATACACATGTGTATAGTCTCGATAGTATTAGTTTATACAAGATACACAAATGTTAGTTATGCACATGTGTACAGTCTCGCTAATTATCAATTTATACAAGATACACAGTTGTTAGTTTATACACATATGTACTTGAATAATACACGTATGTATAAATCTGGTTTATACCGACCTGTGGGAACAAGATGTAATTATACACAAGTGTATAAGTCTTGTATATACTGACATGTATACACATTTATAAAAAAAAACATAATTTAATTAGGTTTAATATTTAATTTTAAAAAGAACATAAGAGCTTATTTAAAAATAAAAATTAGCCCTTTAATCTCTTATAATTAAAATAATAGAGAAATAATTAAAAATGAGAGAGAGAGAAAGAGAGAGTTAAGAGATGAGAAAATTAAGGGATTTTAATTAAAAAGACTTGACTAATATCAATCTTACCCTTTTAATCTAAAATGATCAAAGACCAAGATTAGTTCACTATATATATATATATATATATATATATATATATATATGTAGGGCTCGGTTCAAATGAGAACCATCATGAGTTGTGAAAACCGTGAAAACTTTTTCTTCACGCGCGAGTTGGACCAAATTTTTTTTGCACAAACATAGATGAAAAATATTATAAACATGTCTGTAAAAAAAGTAAAAAGAAATTGTCGAGTCGGTAGTTTTGACTGATGCAAGTTTTTTTACGCGCTGGTGTAAATTTTGTACAAAGATAAATATTATTTTTTATGGCTCATGTAAATATGGGTATGCGATAATTTTTTAATTTGTTTTTTTTTTCTGAAACAAGGGATTTTTTATTACTTTTGAGAAAAAAAATTCAAAAAAAACTTTTTGAATGGCTTAGTTGTCAGGGTTCTCATAACTTAAGATGGTTCTCATTTTAACCCGCCCATGTATGTATGTATGTATGTATGTATGTATGTATGTATGTATGGGGTCGGGTTCAATGGAGAACACTAAAAAAGTGGAGCACCGACTCAAACGAACTTCGATTGGAATCATTCCATAATACTAAAACCTTAACCATAATGCTAAAACCTGAGCTATACTGTAAAATCTAAACACTATTAAGCTCCCTTCGATCTACATTGGAAGAATTTAGTGTTGTTTCAGGTCTGGTTCTAAATTTGAATAAGAGTACTATGTATTTTGGCAATGTTTATAGCTGGCCCAAGACAAAATCAAGGCTTTATTTCCTTTTAAAGTGGGATCTTTACTAGTTAGATAGTTGGGTATTCAGTTATGATCTAAGAAGCTCTATTCAAAAGACTGTATTATGCTAATTGATAGAGATAGAAAGAGATTAGCTGATTTAAAGAATAAGGCCCTTTCTTTTGCTAGTAGATTGCAACTTGTTAGATTTGTTCTCTCATCTCTGCATGTGTATTGGGCTTCTTTGTTTTTGTTACCTATGGCCCTTTCTTTTGCTAGTAGATTGCAACTTGTTAGATTTGTTCTCTCATCTCTGCATGTGTATTGGGCTTCTTTGTTTTTGTTACCTATAAATGTCATAGAAGATATTGTGAGGCTAATGGGCAAGTTCTTGTGGACTAATGCTGAGTCTGCTAAGGGGAAGGTTAGAATCAGTTTGGGAAAAGTGTGTTGTCCTAAATCTCAGGGAGGGTTGGGTATTAGACCTTCAAGAGTCATTAATAAAACTCTTGTCTCTATGCATATTTGGAGTCTTTTATCTAAAAAAAAACTATTTGGACTAAATGGATCTGGGCTAATAGATTAAAAGGGAAGCACTTTTGGGAAAATAGGAAACAGGGATGGTACATGTTGGAGCTGGAAAATATCATGAGAACTAGAGATTAAATTTGGCCTCCCTGTGTTAAGATCTTAGGAATTGGTACCAGCATTTCTGTTTGGTATGATATGTGGTGCCCACTTAGCCCATTATGCAAATTCATCACTGTTAGAGACATAAACAAGGCCGGGCTCTCAACTAACTGTACTGTGAAGCAGATTATTTTGAATGGGACTTGGAAATGGCCTATAGAATGGTAAAGCAGATATTCCTGTTTGTTCCCTAAGGTGGTTCCCAATTTGATTGAAGGAAAGAATAATAGCCTATTGTGTAGAACCAAAGAAGGAAAACACATTAATTTCTCCACAACTGAGGTTTTCAAAAACTTATGCATTCTTAAGCAAGATGCCAGTTGGGAAAAAGTTATTTGGTTTGGTCAATCTATTACGAGACATGTTTTCATACTTTGGATGGCCTATCAAGAAAGACTTTTAACTCAAGACAAACTTGAGAGATGGGAGGTAAGAAATCATATGGATTGTGAAGAAACACTGGTCCAAAAGGTATCCGGAGATATCTGGGTTATGGTTCGAAGTCTTTGCATAAAAGGTTATCTCTCGTTTGCTTGTCTGTATGATCTTGCTTCAAGCTCACTGCAAAACTAGAAACATCATTATTCTCGTCACAAGAGAAAAGGGGGAGGATTTTCTCCGTGACCACACTCCGACATGATAATAAGTATTGGGGTTTGCAAAGGAATAAGCAGGTAATTAGTGAGTGAGCTCAAAATAGTGTGTGTTACCTGGAGTTGTGATCCTTATTTTATGCCGAAGAGAGGTGTGTAGGAGATGGGCTGATGGGCCTTAGGCCTGGAACCCACAACCAGGAATATCCATTTTGTCTCCTCTGCGACGACCGTTAATGGTCCCTGGCAGGAGGGGCACTTGGCGCACGTTGGATGGGGCCACGTGTCCTGGCAGGTGTCCTTGTTGTCGGACCTTTATCAGCCGTTAGTGGAGATCGTGTGACAGTCGCTGGCGTGAGTTAGTTGGTGCCACGTGTACGTCCTTGCGTATTTTTGTCTTCTGCATGACTGCTCATCATGCAACGTGGTCTGGCACAACCTGCCGAGCGGTTATTGGGTCACAGCTCTACCACTTTGTACCCTTGTACTTGAGTGCCTCTTTGCGCTTCTCCCTTTCGCGTGGCCTTATCAGTGCTTTTTGGCCAGCGTGAACTTGTAGGGATCAAGTCCTTTTCTTCTCAAGACTAAGTATGAGTTGCTCTCATCTTAGTCTTAGCCTTGTGCAAGGTTTTAGGACTTCGCGGCTAGAGTTTTGTTCAATCCGCGCAGGGTCAGGGACCTGCGCTTCCAGGTTTAGCTTGCCATTGCGTAGGGTGCGCAAGGTTTGTTAGGCAACCTACTGGTTTCAATGTTGGCGTACCATTGCGCGTAGCACAAGTTTATTCTAGTGACCTGTTATCATTATGAGGGTATGGTACCTTGCGCATGCGCAGGGTTTTTGGGACCATACCCCTCCAAGTCCCCCCCCCCCCCCAGTCCAGTGGTACTCCTATGCGTAGGTAGGAAACTAGGTGGAGTGCTGGACTATAAGCACTCTTGTATGCGAGCTTATTTCGACGGCAAGAAATCAACAAGGTAATTGTAAGGAATAAAGAAAACCTTTGTGAGGGGAAACCTTTGTTCATGATAAGGTCTTTGAAATTTGAATTTTCGTCATGGTGATGGTTGAAGGCGAGTTGGTGAGAAAAAGGTGAGGCGGAAGTGACCTCTGACGGTTGTAGCATGCTGTCAACAGTACAGCTTCCTTTTCATTAATGAATGGTAGAGAAAGTACCAGCCACGCGCGTGTGGCGACCGTTAGTTATCCACGCGTCATTCGCGGATTCGTTGTTGGGCCTACGGAAGCTCATGTTTCCCCATCGCATTAATGCGATGGGTATAAATAGACGATCCACTTAGGGTTAAAATCACGCTTTCATCTCTTCTTCTTCTCTTCTTTGAAATCTTCTCCTTCCTTATTTCCTCTTTATCTCCGACAATCAAGATGACTACCAGAGGACCCGAGAGTGTTGCTACTTTGGAGGCTTCCACCTCCCTGTACGTGTTGAAATGGTCTGCGGGCAGCTTCCAGCGGCTAGTCTCCGGTTTTCGGTTCCCCAAGGAGTGGGATGCCCGGTACCCCTTCGAGGGGGAAACTGTCGCGGATGCTCCTGCCGGCTATATTACTTTCTTTTTCGACTTCTTTGCTAACGGCAACTTTCGGTTGCCGGCGACAAAATTCTTTCTTGATGTTCTAGATCACTATCGCTTCCACATCTCACAACTAAATCCGATGGAGATGGTGCGGATAAAGCACTTCGAGTTCTTGTGCCGTTCTATGGGTATTCACCCAGCTGTAATCGGTTCCGGGTGTTTTACCAATTACATCGATCTCTGGGCTTTTACTCTTTTCAGCACAGGAGTCAAGCCAACAACATCCTGCACTCTCCGCCGAAGTCCTACCATGACTGGAAATAGAATTTTTTTTATATCAAGGATGACGTGATTCCGCTGCGGATGCACTTCGGGGGCGGAAGACATCCCCGTTGAAACGATGTCTATACCAGCGGAGGAGTCCTGGTATCTAAACATCAAAGAGATTCCGGCGGTTCATTTGCTGGAGAGGGCATTAGTGGCTGCTGGTATGAGCCTTCTGTGGAAGCCTAACCGTCAGGAAAAGCCGGTGTATATGGAGGAAGATAAGAGTAAGTACCCTTATTTCATTATTTCTCCTTATGCGAGGACTAACATTATGCGCGCTTTTGCAGGGGTGGCGCTGTATATAGCAGTCTTCCAAAGAGAGAGGGGGCAGATGGAGAATGTCCCCCTAAACCCAGAGGATCCAACATGGCATGCCCAGATCCTTGGAAATTTTAAGCTGCCGTGGAGCGCAGATTTGGCGACCCCTGTGCCTAAAAGTGGTAAGCCTTCATTGTTTATTTGTTTACATCTTTTCCGATACTTACTATGTTGCGCCATAATACAAGTGCGCTAAAGAATTTGGGAGTTGGCCCAGACTCCAAAAAGAAAAAGTGCGCGGGCCTAGCGTAGTTGCCACAAAGAAGCCGGCACAGCCCACAGCAGACCCGCCCAAAGGTACGTGTTCTGTGCCTGATTCTTGGAATCACTATATAGTAGTCTCTGATTCCATGGAGGGTCTTGCGCCTGTAGGTTTGAAGAAATCGAAGCCTATGCTGCAAGATGTGGTGGAGATTTCGGTTGCCAAGCCGGATGACCCCATTGATGTGGAGTCCAGCTCTAAGCCGCTCAAGAGGAAGAGGGCTCTTCCAAAAGGCGATACTGTTGCGCAGCCTCCTAAAAAGGCTGTGCGGAAAAAGATCATTGGCAAGCGCGGGAACTTGGATGTGCTTGCAGCCAAGTTTTCCCCAGGTAAACACTTTGTGCTTTATTTTTCTTCCTGTTTCACTTGTTTAACTTTCTATTATTCTGCAGGAAAAGATGAGACACCCATTGTCGCTCCGTCTGCTCCAGCTGCGCCTGTTGAAATCTCCATGCCACCACCTGTGTTTGAGACGGTGCAAGCGTCAAGTATGAAGGGTGGTGAGACTAGTGCCGGGGCAGCGGAGGTAGAGGTGGATGTGGAGGTCGTCGTGCCTGAAGAAGTGGTTAAAGAGGTTCTGGTTGAAGGTGGTGGGAGGTTGAGGATGCGTCTCGAGGGGCTCATGCGACGGATCAAGTGCCCGGGGGTGAAGCCGGGGGATCTGGGGAGCGCCCTTTTGACGAAGGGTCCCCGATTCGCCTGGACGAGACCCTGGGTGACTATTACTACAGGTCATACTCAGAAAGCCGAGCTACTGAGATCCACACCCCCATGTGGAAGCTAAGGCAAGGAGAGAAATTTAGCCACTGGCAGGCGTGCCGTGAATGGTTCAAGGGCGCCTTCCCCCCAGCAGAGATACATGCGCGCGTGTAACAGAGCTATGATCAGACATATCGCACGTATCTCCAGTTAGCTGCTAGCTCCGCCTCCAACACACATAAAATTATAAGGGAGCGGCGCAGCATGCATCGGGACCAAGAGAGATTTGAGGCGGCAAAGAAGGAAATGGTCCTTGAGCGGGCCCAAGTGGCCACGCAAAAACTAGAGCTTGAGGCTGAGAGAGCCAAATTCGCTGAAGCTCAACGGACCAAATGGTCCGTGCTGGGTGGAAAAAGAAGGCTGAAGGCTCCGCTGCCACACTTGCTGAGGAGCGCAAGTTGTGGAGGGAGGCCTGTGAGAGGGATAACCACGAGAAAAAATCTTTAAGAGATGAGATGGTGAACTTGCGCGTTGAAGTTGAGCGCTTAAAGAGGGAGAAGGAGGCAGCCTCCGCTGCGGCCTACGAGGCGAGGTCGCACCGTGAGCGCAGTGAGCAGAAAGTGGTAAAACTTCTACCCTTTATCTTACTAGATCAATAGGTTTTTAGGCTAACCTTGTTATTGTGTAATCAGGTGGAGGCTTGTGCAACACTTGAGAGTGCGAAGAAGGATCTCTAACTTCCTTGGTTGAAAAGGTTGAACTGCAGCGCAGGCACTTGGAGGATCTGGAAAAGTTGCGCCTGGCAGAGGTGAAGGTGGGCGCGGGTGAGCAGAAATTAGAAGATTCTGAAGCCGCCCGCACCACCGCGGAGAGTATGCTGGAGCCAATGACGAACAACATGCTCTGGATGCAGCAGCATGGGGTCGTCAATGTAAGTTCTCTGTTGTTATTTGATCACTCTTTATCTTGATTCTCATTCTATTTTCCTGTCACTGTGCAGATCGCTAACTCGATCCTAAACTCGGTGGAGTTGGACAGTGTTGTGGCCAAGCTGATGGTCACAGCACGCCATGATGGATATGCGCAGGGCTACGCAGAGGGCGCACACCACGTTACTCGTGCGTTGGACATTCAATGGGATACAAGTCGCGCCTCTACCCATGGGGTCGATACTGAAGCTGCCTTCTCCAAGGCGAAACGCGAGTACGATCGTCTACAACTGCCAGTGATGGATCTTGTAAGCGAGGCGCTCCAGCATGACGATTTTATGGATCATTTGAAAGATATATTTCACGATGTTGCAGAGGTTGAAGAGAGTGAAGGATAGGGTTGGATGTGTTTGATGTTAACTTGTGAAGAATGTTGTACTTGAATGTAGTTGCACACCGCGCTTGATGATTGTACTTTTATTTTGTCATGAAATGAAAGCTTATTTGAAGTTACAATATTTGCATGAAAAGAACTACTTTGTATAGGTAGAGCAAATAAAACGGGTAATGAACTCGTGTATGAACGTCACACTCCATGCGCAAACAATAGTTGAAGTGAATTCCGTTCATGAGTCATGTTGTACCATGGTGTTTTCGCATATACCCAAAGTGGTTTCACGCATTTTGTAACAAAATGTCTGAATAATGAAAGCCATGCATCGATTCTGTGTTTTGTATTAACAACAAGGTGTAAGAGCAATGTACAAAATCGATAAGATCATAGGTTCACTAGTTTGTTGCGCGAACATTGATGAATCGTGAAGTCTTGACATTTGAACATGCTTAGATTACATATAGCATTCCTTAACTGTTGCGCATTCCAGGTCCTTGGAATGTTTGTGTCGTCCAAAATTTTGAGGTGTATGCACCCTATCCTAGGACTTCATGGATTATGTACGGGCCTTCCCACTTAGGCGCGAGTTTCCCTGGACTCTCAGCATTGGACGCTTCATTGTCTCTTAAAACGAAATCACCAGGTAGGAAGGTACAAATGCAGACTCGCGCATTGTAGTACTTTTCGAGCTTGGACTTGTATTTTGCTTGCAGCGTTTTCACGCCTTTCTTCCAGGAGGTCCAAGTCGAGCCTGTGCTCTTCCTCATTATTCTGGCCTTGCATAGCAACCATGCGCGGTGATGGGAGGCCTATCTCAGCTGGAATTGCTGCCTTTGTCCCATAAACCAGGCTGAATGGTGACTCGCCAGTGCTGGTTTTTGGCATGGTTCGATGAGCACAAAGGATACTTGGCAACTCATCTACCCAACCTCTCCGCGCTATCCCTAGTCTCGTCTTGATCCCTTCAACTATACTTTTGTCTATGCTTTCGACTTGGCCGTTCCCTTGTGGATGCGTGACCGAAGTAAACACGTGCTCGATATGCATTTCCGTCATCTACCTTTGTAGCTCTTCAGAAGCAAAATTGGGGCCGTTATCACTGACAATGCGCAGGGGTAACCCAAAGCAGCAAATGATGTGCTCCCAAATGAATTTGCGAACTACCGTTGCTGTGGTGGATGCGAGGGCGTTGCTTCTACCCACTTAGTAAAGTAATCGACGGCTACGATTATAAACTTTATGGAACCTAGGACATCAGGGAAAGGTCCCACCATATCGATTGCCCATTGTTGAAAGGGCCATGCTGTTGTCACTGAGATCAAGGAATTTTTGGGGCGCAATGTCTTAGACGCGTGTCGCTGACATGATGCACATTTTCGCAGCGTTTCGACTGCGTCTAAGTGCATGCCAGGCTAATAGTAGCCAGCATTCATGATCGTTGCGACTACCATGCGCGGACCGGCATGAATTCCGCACAACCCTTCTTGTATTTCGCGGATCAAGTATTGTGCGTCTTGCGGATCTACGTAGCGGAGGAGTGGTCCTAGGTATGACTTCTGGTAAAGTATTCCGTCTGCCATTTCGTAATTCAGTGTCTTGTTCTGGAGCTTTCTTGCCTCCGCCTTGTTTTCTGGAAGTATCCCAGACTGCAAGAACATGATGATGGGAGACATCCAGGAAGGATTTCCCATTTCTATGACGTTTACTTGACGCAGCGGAACGAAAGGGTTTTTGAGCACCTCAATGCGCATTTCTCGCGCGAGGTGTTTGAAGCTTGTAGCTGTCAGTTTACTGAGCGCATCGGCATGCTTATTCTCACTTCGGTTAATGTGGGTCACTTTGAAATTTTGGAATTTGGTTATCAAGGACTGCTCCTGTTCAAGGTACAGGGCAATCGTTTCGCCTTTAGCGTCGTATAGGCCATTGATCTGCCCCGCGACCAAAAGAGAGTCGACATGCGCTTCCATATACCTAGCACCCATTTTGATGGCTAACCGAAGGCCTGCCAGAAACGCTTCATATTTGGCTTCGTTATTTGTGCTTTTGAAGTCCAACCTGATGGCGTAGGTGCATTCCTAGTTATCAGGGCTTATTAGACGGAGACCAGCCCCTGCGCCATCAGCATTGGATGCATCGTCAGTGTGAAGGATCCATTCGCGGTCATCTGTGGTAGGCGCTGGATTCTTGACAGCTTCACACTCTTACACTTTATTACTCAGTACTTCCATGACAAAATCGGCTAGTTTCTGGCATTTAATAGCTAGGCGTGGTTTGTACACGATATTGTGTCCACCTAGCTCGATTGCCCATTTCGCTAAATGGCCAGATTTGTACGGTTTGGACAAAATTTGGCCCAGGTGATAGTTCGTGAGAACTGTGATCACGTGGCCTGAAAAATACAACCGACGGGATGCGTGGACCAAAGCTAAAGCAAGCTTCTCCGTCATTGGGTATCTTGTCTCCGGGTCAGTTAACATCTTGCTGACATAGTAGATGGAGTTTGGACTTCTGCGTGCTTGACCAACAAGACTACGCCCAGAGCGATATTCGATGCGGAAAGGTAGAGGATCAGTGGCTCATTCTTTTGCAGGGCCGTAAGTGTAGGCAACTGAATCAAGCATTCCTTCATCTATTGGAAAGCTTTCTCCGCATCAGGAGTCCACTAAACTTGTTTTGCTTTACACAAATTCTCAGGGTGCTGATGAATGGGAATGATTTCATCGCATGGTTTGCTAAGAACTTGTTTAGCGCAGCAAGTCGCCCAGCCAACCGTTGCATTTCCTTGATGGTCGAGGGGAAGGCATACGCTGAATTGCTTCCAGCTTCTCAGGATTGACTTTGAAACCATCACGCGTAATAAATCCCAAGAGTTTTCCTTCTTCCATTCCAAACGAGCATTTTCCTGGATTCAACTTCAAGTTGGCCTTGCGCAAGGATGCGAAAGTTTTCTGAATGTTTGTCAGCATCATTTCCTCGTCTAGGCTCATGATGACCAAGTCATCGATGTACACTTCCACGGTTTCGCCAATGTCATCTCCGAAGACATGGTCCATCAAACGCTGGTAGGTGACTCCCGCGTTGCGCAAACAAAGGGCATCTTTGTGTAGCAAAAGATTCCCTTGTCCGTGCGGAAGGCGGTTTGGTCTTCATCCTCTTTCTTTATTTGAATCTGGTGGTAGCATTTATAGCAGTCAAGAAAACATTTCCACCTGAATGAAGTTAGAGAGTTCACCTTGTTTTCGATTTCCGGCAAAGAGTAGCAGTCTTTTGGACATGCTTTGTTCAAATCTTTGAAATTGACGCACATGCGCCAACCGTTGTTATGCTTCTAGACCATGGCCGGATTGGCCACCCATGTTTGGTAGCGCGCTTCTCTGAGGATGCTGGACTAGAGGAGCTCTGAAACTTGCTCGTTCATTGCGCGAGTTTTTTCAGCTCCAAAACTGCGCTTTTTTTAATGACCAGCTCAACTGAAGAGAAAGTGTGCAACGCGTGCTCTACAATCTCTCTTAGTACCCCTGTCATATCTGCCAGTGACCATGCGAAAATGTCTAGATTGCGAAACAAGAGTCGTTTAAGTCGTGCCTTGACTGCAGTGGTCATGGCGGGACCTAATAACATCGTTTGTTCTGGGTACTTGTTAAGTACCCAATTTTCTGGCTCACCATTTGAGGATGACTTCGGTACCTTCACCGGCGATTATTCTTCTATGGACATGACCTCCTTTCTAGAATACATGATTGTTCCCCTGGTTTCTGTTGGAAACCCGCAAGCAGCGTGAGGAGTGGAGGTAATCATGTTGAACTCTCTTTCTGCGCGACGGCCTAGTAACACGTCATGGCGCGATATTGCTGGCATTACCATGAAGTTAACAGAGACCATGCGCGAGTGTCGTCCGTCAGAAAGAGTTACCGGAAAAGAGATCTGCCCCAGCGGAAAAACGGCTTCGTTACAAAAACCAGTCAATGGGAAATCGACCGGCTCCAAGCGCGCTTTATCCTCTGGGTCCAACTGTTGAAAACGTTGCTCATAGATAATGTCGATAGAGCTTCCCGGGTCAATGAACATGTAGTCGGTGCGATAATGGCCAAAGATGCCAGTTATCACAACCGGTCGTTCCTCCTGGGGACCACCGGGAACTATGGGGAAGATGACTTGTTGTTCGTGCCAATGTGGCGTACAACTCTTCTTATGGCTGCGCTTACGCACTTGGCTACCCTGTATCATATGAACGAATGCTTGTTTCATTTCTTGTTACTCGGGCCACCCTGGTTGGACTCCTTCCAACTTTTCTTGTTTTTCTTCACAAAACTCCTACTCATGTCTTGCGGGCGGTACTGAGGTAAAGGGGGTCTGTTGGAGTTCAGGTTGCGCTTCCTCTATGCGTAGACCTTGGCTGCCGCCATTAGTTTCTCCCAACTTTTTAGGAGGCCAGAGGTTCCTGACAAGACCTTTGTCATCTCGTAGCAGCTGACAACATATTTGAACTGTGCACGAATCAGGTCTTCGTGCATGTCACCGATTTCCAACACCTCCTTGTTGTAGCGCGTGATGAAATCTTCCAGACTTTCATCATCCCGCCGCTAAATATTCATGACGTCGGAAGAATCTCTGACGTATCTTCTTTGTTGGCTAAAATGAGCCAGGAACTTATCTTTGAGATCGTTCCACGAAGTGAGCTTACCCGTGGGTAAGTTGTCAAACCATAGGCGCGCAACACCTATAAGAGTTTGGACAAACAAATGACACCACATAGGTAGCATCCAACCTCCGATAAGCCCTGCGCCAGTGAACAAGCGCATGTGGTCGTCTGGGTCTGTCAACCCATTAAACTTTCCCACATTGGAGGGTAATTTTGCGCGTTCAAGTGGGGCTAGCGCAATCTCCTTCACGAACTTCGAGTCTTCGCTGCTTCAGCTGGCCTGTAGATCAGGTTGTAATTATACTCCGCCTCCGGATTGTACACAGCCCGTGGCGTAGGCTTGTATGCGGCGTGATCTTCAGGCAACCGGTGAAACACGCTGGCACTGTCCCCCTCGCCATATGTTCTATCGACTTCTTCACGCTGGGTATCCCGCCCTTGTAATGGACGCGGGCCCAGTTGTGAATGAATAGATGCGTGTTTGACTCATATCTTGGCAGCGACTGGGAATATTATGTTTCCCTGGTACGGAGATGTGATGGTACACTCTCTCCGGCTGGCGAGTCGTAACTTAGCACTCGCGGTGTAGGCGAGTCATGCACATGAACTGTGAGCGGTTGCGCGGGCGCAACGGATGCATTAGTTTGCGCACAGAGTTGCGCATAAACGGCATTTAGGGTCGTCTGAGATTTGATGTACCATGACATAGGAGTTTCACCCGAAGGTAAAATTAACATGATTGGTACAAAGGGAGTTTCCACTTGAATTCCGGGAGTCACCGGGATATTCACACGACCTGAATCGTGCTGAATACAGGCGTTTCCGGAAGATCCTTCTTCACTTGTCCGTCAGTCCGAGGGACATGAACTGGGTTCTTGCCCTCGGCCTGAGGACCTCGTGGTACACTTGATGGAATGTCAGACATTGAAAATGAGATTTAGAAAAAACAAACGAGAGACAGATGTAAGAATCAGAAAAAATTGGATGGCGCCAATGAAAAAACACTGGACCAAAAGGTATCCGGAGATATTTGGGTTATGGTTCAAAGTCTCTGCATAAAAGGTTATCTCTCATTTGCTTGTCGGTATGATCTTGCTTCAAGCTCACTGCAAAACTAGAAACATTGTTGTCTCGTCACGAGAGAAAAGGGGGAGGGTTTTCTCCGTGACCACACTCCGGTGTAAGAATAAGTATTGGGGTTTGCAAAGGAATAAGCAGGTAATTGGTGAGTGAGCTCAAAACAGTGTGTGTTACCTTGAGGTGTGATCCTATTTTATAGCCGAAGAGAGGTGTATAGGAGATGGGCTGATGGGCCTTGGGCCTAGAACCGGCAACCGGGAATATCCATTCTGTCTCCTCTACGATGACCATTAATGGTCTCTTGCAGAAGGGGCGCTTGGCGCACGTTGGATGGGGCCACGTGTTCTGGCAGTTGTCCTTGTTGTCGGACCTGTTATCAGCCGTTAGTGGAGATCGTGTGACAGTCGTTGGCGTTAGTTGATTGGTGCCACGTGTATGTCCTTACGTACTTTCTGTCTTCTGCATGACTGCTCATCATGCAACGTGGTCTGGCACAACCTGTCGAGCGGTTATTGGGTCACAGCTTTGCTACTTTGTACCCTTGTACTTGAGTGCCTCTTTGCGCTTCTCCCTTCCGCGTGCCCTTATCAGTGCTTTTTGGCCAGCGTGAACTTGTAGGGATCAAGTCCATTTGTTCTCAAGACTACGTATGAGTTGCTCTCATCTTAGTCTTGGCCTTGTGCAAGGTTTTAGGACTTCGAGGCTAGAGGTTTGTTCAATCCGCGCAGGGTCAGGGACCTGCGCTTCCAGGTTTAACTTGCCATTGCGTAGGGTGCGCAAGGTTTGTTAGGCAACCTGCTGGTTTCAATGTTGGCGTACCATTGCGCATAGTACAAGTTTATTCTAGTGACCTGTTATCATTATGATTGTATAGTACCTTGCGCAAACGCATGGTTTTGGGGACCATACCTCTCCAGATTGTGCTTTTTCTTATGAACAGATAGATGTTCATGCACAGTTATTCTTTGAATGTGAATATCCAAAAGAGGTTTGGAAATTCTTGCGTAGTGGGCCTTTTTATGGAAATTTGTTGGTATTTCATATAAGTGGTTTGATGTGGATTTGCATTGGCATTGGAGTAGAGATGGTTACGGGTTTGTGTTAATTGGTCTTGAGGATAGCCATAAAACTTGGTCCATTATAGAGGTTGTTTCTAATAAAGCCCAACATTCCATAACAAACAAGTTGAAGTGAATCGTGACAGATTGGGCCAAGAGTGTTTATAGAATTTAGAGGCTGAGTGTTTGGGTTACTAGTGTGAGTTGGGCCATCATGGCGTGGACAGTGAATGGATCTGTTTGCAAAGGGCTTAATTCGTTGATGAAGAAATGGGCCTTACCTAGAATCAGCATGGCTGGTAATATAAAGCGATTAAGGAAATGTTTGACTTTTAAAGCCCAATTAGGTGACGAGATAATATAATTGAAAAAAAGGATTTGGGCTATACGGATGATTAATGTTTTGAGTATTGTCATTAGATATGATAGTGCAACAGGGATGGACGATGTAGTTATTGTTGAAATGTGGGTAGTTTTTGAGTGGGCTTTGAGGGATTTAAAGGGGCGGAGTTGGAGAAAAAATAGCTTACGGGCTAACCTCTACTTAAAGACCTTTATCTACAACGAAACGAAATGGAAAGTGATAGTTGCAAGAAGTTCGGCTGGTTGATTTTTTTGTAGTGGGTCTATTTGTTTCATTTGGGTGTATGTCATGGTTCTTTCTTGGCCACTAGGTTTTAGAATTAGGTATGGGCTTGAGTGTTGTATAGGTTGGCCCATTTGTTTTCTGTGTTTGGGCTAAGTGGTTTTCTTGGGTTAATGTCACGGGAATCCTTTAGTCCTTTTCTTTGTAATTCTTTCATGCTTTATTAATAAAAGTTTGCCGGGGTTCCGTCCCCATTCCAAAAGAAAAGGTTAAAACATAAACCTATACCCTAAATCCTAATAATAACCCTAATTTGTATACGAGGCCATCTATTGTTATCAAAATGTACTACAACATTTAGTTCCTAAAGTGGGGTTGGGGCTACCAAGTTATTCCATATGTCGGATCATCGTAGCGTCCAAGCACAAATAGAAAAATTATAATGGGTCGAATAATTAGGCTCTTGGGCATTGTATTGTCGGTTGGGGGTATACGGATCCTAGGTATTTTATGGGTCCCCGTGGTACTAACTTTTGTGGGTCAACTTTTGTTTTTAGGTTGGCTTGTGGTGTGGTTTTGGTCTTTGTAATAGCAAAACTGGATTAGGACTAGGTTGCTAATTGTTCCTATATTGTGTATGGTTTCCTATTTTTGGTTCCCAAAGTGTGTTTTAGGTGATGATACGGGGGTATGCCTAAAAGAGTAATGGTTTTTGGTTATTAATATACTTTGTGGGGCTTTGTCCTTTACCCAAAAAAAAAGCAATAGCCTAATATAAAACTTAAATTCTAAAAGCTAAAAGTGCAATTTAACTAATAAAATTTAATTATGGAATGAATATATGCAATCGATTGTAGGGATTTTCGAACTTGAAATAACACCCTAACTCATAAAAACACCACAGCATGTATATTGAAGAAAATACATCTTGTAATGAACAGAAATATAACTCAACAAAACACCCTAACTTATAAAAACACCACAACATGTATATTGAAGACATACACCTTATAAAGAACATAAATATGACAAAAATAACACCATAACTCATAAAAACACCACAACAGGTATATTGAAGGCACACATTTTATAAAGAACACCCTAACATTGAATATAACAGAAATAACACCAGTTAACACTTTAATCAGAATCAAAACAGAAATAACATCCTAAATATATAAAAACAGAAATAACACTACATAAGTATATGAATATGGTAGTCATATTAAAGATAAAAAAACACTCGTTATTATGGTGTAATTTTTTTTAAAAAAGAGTTACGTATAAAAAGTTATTGATGTTTAAAAAAGAAGGGGAAAACTTTGCATGTGTATTAATGTTAGTTTCTTAATTTAAAAATATTAAAATTACCTTTATACCCTTAATCTAGAAAATTAGTTCGTTTAATAGTCAATATTATTTACAGAATTACCACTATGATTTCTACCATTAGATTAAATATCTAATGGTTTAGATTCTTTCTTATCCTTCTTATACTTTTAAATTTTTCTCACAATATATATATATATATATATATATATATATATATATATATATGTATATATATTATAGGGTTTGACAAGCCGGTTCCAATGCCTCTAAAAATGAGTCCAATCGGAATGTGTTTGAGCCGGTTCCCCACTTTTTAGTGTTTCGCATTGAACATCCCATACACACACACATCAACGAAAGACAATCACATGTAAATCATTTTGAAATGTGTAGAAAAATCTGAGTTCTTAGGAAAAAACTAAGTTATAACTCTACCCTCCCCTAATAGTCCTTACCAAAATCCTACATCCTTTATTTTAGACCATTTACTTAGAGAGAGAGGTGTAACACTAAAAAATTATACTCCCCTCTACATTATTACATCTTTTAAAAGACCTAACATTTTGCCTCATAGCAATACCTGTAAACCTATAAGATTTCTCTTTTTAATGTAACTGGAAACTCCCTGTAACACAAAACCTCAGTGCAAGCCTATTAAAATTAAAGGTTTATGGCTATGTACCATAGATCATGGTTGGATTGGTTTCTTAGGGTGGAAGGGGCACCATGCGGTGACCCCTTCGGTGACTTCATTTGTTGATCGGTAACGTGCCGCAAGTTCCAAATTGGTGACCGAATGTGGGAAGAGAAGATTGAGAGGAGAGGGTGGGTTAATGGTGGGCCCCAACCCCTTCTAACCAATTACAAATTTTGTTTTTTAAAATTGTTTACCACTCTCTATGTGTTTGAGTACCCCTAGTGATTGAGTGCAAAATGGAGAGTGAAGTGGTAAGTTGAGTTGACATGATATCAATAGTTAAATAAAAAGTATACATTCCTCATTTCAGAAGTGCCCCTTCCACCCTTAAATCATTATGTTTCGCCATGTGTTTTGAAAAGTAGTTGCTAGTTATTATACTATATATGAACGAAGCGACTTGCACCTTATCGTCATCTTTAACAATGTATGCATGATTAATAACTACAGGGCAACAAAGCAATAATTAAATGAATATAATACAATTTATCAAATATCTTTATTTAACTACCTCAATATTTCATATCAAATATGCATCTCACCGTGTCATTGGTGCTATTGCATACTTTTTTTAATGGCAAATTTGAATCAGTGGCAGAACATTGAAGTATTATCATATCATCAGCGGAATCACTTAATCATATTAATCTCCACTAGGCATAACGTCTATACACCAAACCATTTCAGGAGGAAACACGTAAATATGAAAAAAAAAAAAAAAACCTTTGTAGGAATTAAAACCAAAACCTATTAGTCTCAAAGCCTTACCCCACTTTCAAAATGCCACTCATCTATAAGGACATGTGCATACTATTGCATACTTCCAATTTACATAATTATCAAACAATACAAAATCAAAGAGTAGAGTTTTTAGTAGTTGGATAATATATAATTTAATTGATGGTTAAAATTTTCTCTATTATGTTCTTTTAATGTGAGATTTACTAACGTTATATCATTTTGACCAAAGGCTGAAACCTTTTTTTCACTTTTTAATTATTTAGTGGTTTTTATATGACTTAACCATGTGTTAAATATACAAAATGTTAGGTTTGATTAAATTTGTTTGGTCACATAAAATGTTAATCGCATCGTTTTATGACCTTGTACACCAATGTCTTATTTATATGCCTTTTAGTTGTGTCGGCAACACTTTAAACATACGAGGATCGTAAGCCTATGTGATTTTCTCATTCGTTTATGAAACGTACACCTATTAGAATATTGGTTCTCTGTACATCATTCTGTCACCAGTAATATCAACACTCAACGTCATACATCAAAAAAAAAATCTGAAAATGAAGTAATTATATAAGAAAGTTGAATAATAGCATTCTAGTACTTACTATATGCTGATCAAATCAATGTTATTTGGATTTTGGGCAATCTTATTCATGTCATTCCTTGTGTAAACGATAGAAGGTAAATATTTATAAAGATTGCAACTTATAAGTTATATAATAATAGGAGTTCAGGTTTTTTTTTTCACAAAGAAGCAAAAACATCATTTAATTAATAATCCAAACATTTTTATTCTTTGAAATCGAATTTTTAGGGATTTGATTTTCCATATCTCATCAATATATATATATATATATATATATATATATATATTATATTCAATCAATTATCAAATAAAAGATCACAAATATAGGTTGTTGTGACTGCTAAAACTTATGAAGAACTTGATCATGCAATTATATGTTTTTTTTTACCGCTAAACTTATGAAAAGTTGATGATACACAACACAAAATTTAGCATGAATTTTGAAAGCTCATAATATGTACAAAAGCTTTGTGAAAATTGAAGGACTATTCTTGTATGTTAGAACCTTAACTAGCATAAAATGGAGATGTAATATTGAGTTTCAAAAGGGGTAAGAGGGAGAGAGAGGATATGAAGCTCGTCGCTAGAAGTAAGTTGATGATGGGAAGAGATGGTGGGTTGATGATCGCGCAGATGGGTGACAAGGAGGGGGTTAATCAGAGATTGTGTTCACATAGAGATGTTGAGATTTGTATGTCTGTTTTAAAACAATTTAGGCAACTAAATATGTACATACAACGATTTGTGATAAAATCTATCACAAATGTCTCACAGTGGTCCAGTTGCTAGTAATCAAGAAACAATGTAACAAATCATAGGGTGTTCATGATTGTGCCTTTAGAACCCGAGATCTAGAAATGAATTTTGATGTGGATTGTTTTATCTTTAAAGATTAATTTAACGGTACCCACACATGAGGCAACTCGACTCAAGTAGGTGATAGTGAACAACACAAAAAAACCAAGATCAAGGCCTCAACAAGCCTAAAACATCCTAACTCATTGTGGCTGTGATTTGTCTTCGTTATCAATTTTTAAAACTATACTACGAAACTGTGAATTAGCCTTTGTATTGATAATATATAATGTCAAACCCTAATCTTAGTTTCTTCTAGGGTTTATGTCATAAGCCCATGGAAATCCCAAACCCTAGGGTTTTTAAGAAAACAACTTTCCATATATATATAGGGCCAAGTATTACCTAATTGCATGCCTGTCATATGTCCGTGGAAGTTTGTAAGTCCCGAATAGTCTGGATCCAACACCGAAATTAAACAATGACCAAGGATGGGCGGAATCCAACTTGATAATATTCAAGAAAACCGAAAATAAGAGAAACGAGATGAACGAGAATAACACGCAAATCACTTTCAAACTTGCATACGATTCTATTACTACGAATAGCAAAACCATCTGATACAAGTTCTTCACACCTCTCGGTCTCTCTCTCTCTAGAATGATGGAGGCCACCAAATTTCTCTCTAAAAGCTTTACCCTAATTATGACATAATGTTCCTTATATACCTAGGGTTTGCTTATGCCCCTCATGGGCTTCCCTTGGGCTTGCCTAGCCCACATGGCCGATAGCATGCCCAAGTGACCTAAAAAGGTCCAAACCTAATACAAACTAACCCAGTTAATCCCAGTTAGCTACCATAGACCGTTGCGTATATTTGATGCGTCAGTCTCACACTTCTAGGACCTAACAATCTCCCCCTAGACTACAGCATCAAATTGTCTTCATAGCATAAATTCAGCAACGTCTTCAACAGAGTCTATGGTTGTCGCTATGCTGTAAGTATTGTGGAAGTCACTCTCACACTTCTAGGACCTCACACTTCAACAAACTCTCAGCACCGCGTCTCTTTCTTCTGCTCTTATGGTTAGCTTAATATCAGGATCTTGATCAGCTTTGCTTGAATCATCTTTGTCAAAAAGAATGCAAGAGGAGTAATCTCAGCAGCTTTTTTCTTCTTCAATCTTTCTCTTTCAAGCAAGCAGGTTCACAGGTACTTCTTCAAATGTACTATCACTATCAGACGATGACTGGTATCTAGTTCTTCTGACTCAGGTACACTTTGCTGTTGTGATGCTTCATGCTTTGTCGACAACTAACAGCATCTCAATTTTCAGCAACCCCTGTTTCTTGATCTAAATCAAGATCTGCACAATTCTCAGAAATTTATAAGCAAACATCCTTATGCAATAGGGAAAGTACCACATGAGCACTTGGTACATCCAAGTACTTGTACTCGGATCAGAATTCAAATTTCTTTCATTTTTTGATGATTAGTCAAATCTTCAAGAATGGTTAATAATTTTTAATAAAGCAAAGAAAGCACTCTATTTATTATTATTATTATTATTATTATTATTATTATTATTATTATTATTATTATTATTATTATTATTATTATTATTATTTGATTTTTTTGATTTAGCAAAAAACAAGACACTATTTTTGGATTTTCTATTTTTTTAATTTTTAAATATAAGAATATAAACATAAACACAAATAAACGAGGAAACTAACTAAGTAGTTACAACTATACAATTGCAATAGGATCAAGATCATTTTCAGGTGGACCAAGGAACACCTTTAAGTACGAACTTATTCAGACTGGTCTAAGTGATTGCCAATATGTTTGTCCACTTAAACTTTAACGATCAACTTTCATTTTTCAACTTCGTGTTATGCTTAAGGTAATATTATATTATATTACCCGTGTGTCCCATACCATGACATACCCCGCGATCAAGGTAAGCACAACGATTCATCATAGCAGGTGAGTATACTGAGATCATCCTTTATCTTTTACAACGTCAGACTAAGGTTAGTACATTCGTATAGTAGAGTGAATAATATCTGATGAGGGTTAGGCAAGTACCTTATATGGCATGTTTGGCTTTTCAAGCAAATGGAATTTTCTCGTGATGAGATTTCCTTTCTTTTAAGGTTTTGGCCCTTCTATTTTGGCTCTTTTAAGGATATCCTGATTGTGCCTAGGTCTGCATATATCCAGATGCAACAGAAGGGCAGCCCTGATATCCCAGATGACTCATCAGCATAAAGACCCAAAACTTCAAACGCTGGCTATCTATCAACGCAAGATTTAAGACCATGAATTCATACGTCGATGGTGTGTTACCTACAAGATACATAGTTCGTTATTTTTATATCACTTAGTATCTTTAAATCACTTTGAGTGTTAAGCCTACCAACATATCACATTAGATCCTAGTCTTTTGAGTTATGACACCTTACATGTGTCAGTCACACCCTTTATCACGAATATTCATTTCATTTCCCATTTGATGCAAAAAGTCTTTTTGGATTTTTCTGTTTTTCAAATGTTTTGGTATTTTTCTGTTTTTCAAATGTTTTTGTATTTTTCTCATTTTCTCCCCCTCAAACAATGCATATATCTCCCTCTTCCCCTAAATTTATGCATCACACTTTATGCACAAATTTACCTAATAAAGAAAACGTATGTACAAAGTTTTAAACGAAAGAAAAGAAAAATATTTTTGTTGTTTTTCCTTAACCACTCCGTCATTAGATTAAAGACTAATCAATGTCAAAATTAAAGCATGAAATTTAAATTTGTACCTTTTCGCTGATCTTTTCTTACCTCATCTCCTCCAAAGGAAACATCGCACTAGTAAAAAAATTTTGAACTTTTTCCAACAGTTAGATGTTATCCGATATGTCCGTGGAACAACCACTATCAACATTCCAGAGATTGTCAACAGCTCCTCCTTGGTTGTTCCTGAAAAATAAGGAGATTAGTAAGACAGTGGGTCCTAGGCCATCGTGGTTCATGGGTTTCTCTGAAGCATCAAAATGAGATACCTTTTTCAGACACAAGTCCACTTTTGTTTCGAGGATTGGTGATGTTGCTGCCGCTTTGGATTTGGGTTTCCAAATCTGTTTCATTTTAACAAACCCGTTTGTTGCCTTCGATTAAGCAACTTTGGTTGTTTCAGGTTTAGTCGTTTTAGAAACAGACTTTTGTTTCTAAACAGCCTTGCATTTGTTTTTTGCAACATTCCAATCCCCATTAGATGGTTTAACCTTGGGATTCACATTCTTCATTGCTTTAGGTGATGATACCTTCATCAGCTTGGAATGATTGTTATTCTTTGATGGAACCCTCTGATTGTGAGCATGATCGGAAACATGGGGACTATATGTGCAGTTCCGAGCAATGTGACCAGGAATGCTGCAATTGAAGCATGTTTATCTCTTCACGTATAAGGCATTCTGATCAGCATGTGTAACTCTTGAAGGCCCTAAAGGATGAACAGATCCCTTCTATGCTTGATTTTCTTGCACGTTTCTTGCAGACAAAGATGAATTTGGATGTTTGTACTTGTCATTTGCAAGGGCCTTCTATGGTGGAGATTTCTTTTTATTCTTCTTGTTTGGCTTAGACTGTAAGTTTTGTTCAGAAATCTCACCATACTTTCCAAAAGCTTTGTTAGCATAGTTAAATGTATATTTCTCACATTTGCCATTACTGACTGGCTTAACAAAGGCATTCTTTACATCATGATCCTTTTTAGGACAATTGTTGCCCGTTGATGATCCAGGAGAGCGAGATTGTATTTGATGTTTAGACCTTTTCTTTCCTCGTCTCTGATCTGCTCGTTTCGGCTCTTGTTGCATGATCAGAAACTTTTCATCAGAAGCAGAAGGTTTAGATTGTTTAGTTTGCGCACTTGGAGCCTTGTTCACGTCAGCTCTCTCTTAATCAGCTTTGATAGAATCGGAGAGTCCTGGTTTATCATATGAAAGACCAGACACACCAGCTGAATCATTAGAAGAGTCAACAGCACCAGATGGTTCCCGTGTGTCTGACGTATAATCACTGGGTTTGCCGTACACCAAAATGTTGTGCTCTCTCAATTTCTTTGTCGGTTTAAGGCATTGTCATGTAGTTGTGATTATACGGTGGGGCAACCTGATTGAATCCCAAACCCTTCCCCTTGTTCTCCTTATATGCCAGCTGCACATTGCACACGCCTTGAACGAGCTTGCTGGATGTATCAAACTTCTTTATATTAACTTCGTTTTGTTGATATTTTGCAGCAAGAAGTCCCAGCTCAACTCTTACCAAGTCGCATTCCATGGTTTTTGAATGTAATCTGGTTTTGTAATCATGGACCCAACATTTCTGTTGATTTACGTCCAGGTGGAGCGGAGCTATGTCTTTCTTATGTGCGTCAACCTTTTCTGTGAGTAACTTGTTACTTTGTTGAAGGACGATGCACTAAGCCATTGCATTGTTGTAATCATTAGCCATTTTGGAATTAAGTACCCTGAGTTGAGCATCTTATTCCTGCAAGGTTTAGTGCACAAAAGGTAGTTGACTGTGTCAATGAGCGATCTTGGATTGTTAGCTTGAGTTTGGGCTTAAGGTAGAGTTTGGGGTGCTGGGCTGCTGATTGCTGCTTGCAGCTTGCTGGGCTTGAGGTTTCTGTTCGGCTACTTCTTCAGGATGAGATTCCTTTGATTGTGCGTATAGCTCTTGGTTTGAGTGTAAATGTTCCCAGAACCAAGATACAAAGGAGTCTTTGTCATCACCCAAAAAGAATTCATCTCATTCCTTACTTCCTTTTTTCGCCCCCCACGTTCAAGCAAGCACATCACATATTCCACGACCAGATCAACATTATAGTTTCCAAATAAACTCATTCAGCTTTTCCTTCACTTGATCCCGCAAGTTTGGGTTTTGATTTTGTGCCTAGGGTGAAGTGCTGTTAACGGATGCTTTAATCAGTGAGCTAAAGACAATGTTCAGATTTACATTCGGTTTTAGATCACATACTGGGCTGGAAACTATGTTCAAGTACTGAGCTTGGGTTGTAAACATCTTCGGATAATCGAAACCGTACCGGTAAAAACGTTAAAAATGTCCGAAAACTATGTTTACCAAATTAGACTGTTAGACTCGTCTTGAAATTACGAATCCAATGATATATAATGTCAAAGACCTTTTTCGGAATTTTCATGCCTTTCTTAAATTCTGCTCCGTTATCACACTGAATGGCCTTCACAGTGGTGTCTGTCTGGTTTTCATAAGTGTGACGAACTGTTTGACTAACTCAGCGGTTTCATTTTTATGTGTAAGAAAGAAAACCCAGGTGAATCGCGAGTAGTCATCAATAATAACCAGACAATATGCCTTCCCGCCAATGCTCAGAATGTCTGTCGAACCAAAAAGATCCATGTGAAGCAGTTCTAAGACTTGAGACGTGGAAGGAGCGGGTTTAGATTTGTGTGGCTGTCGATGTTGTTTCCCACGTGCACATGATTCACACTTTTCAACCTGCATAAAGTCGTGAACTGGTAGATCTCTGACTAAACAACCTTTTGCAAGACGATTTAAGTTCCTCATGTTGATGTGTCCCAGTCTACTATGCCATAACATTGCATCATGTTCAGCTATAGACGAGAATAGGCAAGTGAGCTTGTCAGAGGGAGCCTTGTTCATGTCGATGACATATGCATTTCCTTTTCGTGCAGCTTTAAGGAGAATCCAATCATCTAGAATAATAAGACCTGGTTTCAGCACATAACATCCTTTCTTGGTAAAAAGGACATCCAAATGATTGTCACAGAGTTGAGACACACTCAAAAGACTATGCTTCAATTCTGGTACATAGTTAACATTCTTAAAGCTGAGGGCTCCATTGCAAACTGTTCCTCTAATAGTAATCTTCCCTGTCTCACCACCTGCGAAGGAAACAAACCCACCATCGAAAAACTGAATGTCGTTCAACTGCGAGATGTCTCCAGTCATGTGTCTGAAACAGCCACTGTCAATATACCATAGTCTGACAAGAGTTCGCCAGAGCTGTTCCTGCACATTTCAACAAGTTTTAGTTAGAGGCTGCAACCCAGGCCATAGAAGATCTGGGCATGCCATTTGCTTCAATATAAGTAACCTCATGGAAAATTAAATTAGTTGAGGATGAGGTTGATGATGCTTTTGATTGGTTTGTAATAGGGGCAGAAGACTGAATCTTGGTCAATGTCTTAGGCCTCTAGGTTAACGAATCAGACTTCTGCACAATCCTTGGAGTGCTAGAAGGATTCTGGGAACCTGAAGGGCTTAAAGACTTAATAGTTCTTTTCTTGGCCAAGTTCCAATCTTGATCAGAAGACTTAGCCATAAATCGAGCCTGAGGTAGGCGATTAGGCTTAGTCTTCTGATATTGTGAATATAATGTCTTAAACGGTGTAAAGGCCTTTTGACAATTTCGCGCAATATGCCCGGGGAATCCACAATTGAAACAGGTCTGCCTCTTCTGGAAGAAAACAGTCCGTTCAGCTTGGGAAATTCTAGGCAATTTGTCTGTCAGTTTCTTGCTTGCGGGTACTGACGGCTGATGCACGGTGTTGTTCTTGACTGTTGCCTGCGCACAACCATCAGCACACTTGTTTGTTTTGTGATTTGAATTTGACAATTTGGAATGTGTAGATTTAGGCGTAACTTTAACTGATATCTGTTCAGCTGTTTGCTTAACAAATTCAGTTTGTGGCTGCTGAGTCAATTTCTCAGAGTGATGAGGGGACTCTGTAGTTGCCTTTTCATTTCTAGGAGACGACTGTTTGGTTTTCTTCTTTTTGGATCGGCGTGTTCTCCGTTTCTTATTCTTATTTTTCAAATCACATTTCATGACAGATTCTGCAGAGGGCACGGGTGGCTCCGCAAGGACAACCAAAAATTTCAGAAGATGAGCTTGAAACATTACAGGTAGGTGGAATTTCTAAATTTTGAAAAGTTTGACAATCCGATTCAGAGCAGTTTAAAGATTTGCATCTGAATCAGCAGAAAAAGAATTCTCATCATCTGTCATTTCAGAATCAGTCCCTTGTGCTTGGTTTGAAGAAGCTGAGTCGCCCGAATCTTCTAGAAGTATGCCAACATCAACTTTCACAGGGTCGGTTGGTTGGTTGGTTGACTTTCTCATTGTCAACCCTGGGATTAGCATCAACAGACGGAACCTCTAGAGAAGAACTTCCGGTCTCTTCAGTTGGAACTGATGAAACCGAATCATCTGTCGATGCGGACCGGTAGCTAAATTCATGTTTTCATCACAAGAGTTATTACAGTTATTAGTATCATTCAAAACATCAGCATTCGATGAAAAACCAGAATTAAAACTGTCTGTGTTCTCAACACAACCAACGCTCTCTGAGAATTTAAATTGTTCAGCACGAAATTGATTTATAATGTCAAAAGCGGGCTTATAAAGTTCATAATCAGCAGCCGAATTGTCTGAATTTGCATTCAGACATTCCTCTTGATCACCCTCTGTGATATCCTCAACTAAAATTTCTTCTTCACATGAGGTAGACACGTTAGTATCGTCACTAATTCAGTTTCAGTTTCAGAAGACTTTTCTCCTTTAGATTCTGTGGAGGATGTTGATTCCTCTGCCTTAGGCGTTACTTTCTCCAAATCATCTGTACCACAAGAAGGATGATCACCAGATTCATGTGAAAGTGGTGTGGAAGTAACGAAAGCATCATCCCGCTTGAGTTCAGTTGGTTTAGAGAACTTTGGGTAATAGGGCTTCCATGGTTTAGAAAGATAATCTGAAGGTTTACCATAAATCGTTTTTTCTGCATTTTCTAGATCAACCTCAGATTCAGGCATTCTTGTATAGTTATGATTATATGGTGAAGGAGCCCTATTATACCCAAGGCCTTTTGTGAAATTTTTCTGGTAATTTAGCTTAAGATCACACAAGTCCTTGACCAGTTTGCTGGAAGTTTAAAATTTTTTGATTTTTATTTCATTTTCGTGAAACTTCCCTGTCAAGGAATTTAGCTTGGCTAAGGCTGCTTGAAGTTCTACATCCTTTTCAGCTAATTTTAGCTTATAGTCGTAGACCCAACACTACTGTTGGTTTAAGTCTAGTTTTAGCTGAGCTATATCTTGTTTTTTAGCTTCGACCTTTTCCATAAGAAGCTTGTTCTAATGTTTAAGGGCGATATTCTGTGACGCAGCTTGCTGGTATTCAGCTACAAGAGTTGAATTATGGGTGCGCATTTGTGACAATTTTAAACGACAACTATCAGAACAGAGAATTCGATTTACCGTTTCTGAAAGATCGGGCGTCTCAGTTGTCTGCGCCATCATGCAGTGGTTGCTGTTCTTGGAGAGATTCAAAGTTTCCATCTGAGCTGTAGCATCTGCCCAGTTGAATCCTTCGTGCTGTTGTGCCACCAATGCTGTTGATTTCCTGCCCGAGCTGCTCGAGGGACTCGTGGTGGACTTTGAGGGAGAGACTGGCACCAGCTGTCTGTCGCTGCTCTGTATGTCTGCCACGCTGGATGACACATATCCGGATGGCGGCTTCTTGCATTACCTGGCAAAGTGTCCTGGCTCGTGACATCTGTAGCACCTGAGTTTATCCTTTGTAAGACCAGTCTTCAGATTTGACAATGGTTGCCGTCCATACTTCTTTTGAAACTTGTTGACACGAAAGGCAGCCATTGCAAGATTCCAGGACACATCTATCTCGTCCAGATCCTCCTCCATTATTTGATCTACTTCGGTTGGAAGAATGGATGGTGGAGTCAGATCACCGGCTAAAAAGGCGTTCAAGCTATGAATCATCGAAGCAGCATAGCCAATTTCTCTTCGTTTTCTTTAGTGAGAAAAGCAGAGTTGGACAAAGGTGGAGCAGGTGTAGGCGCTGGAGCAGCAGATTGGGGAATGCCGCCTTGTTGAACTGCTTGAGGAATGGCAGGACTAAAAACCATGTTGGGATACTGAGCATGGTACTGTGTCTGAACTTGAGCAACAGAAATCATAGTGGGAGTTTGAGACTGAATGTAACATCCGTCGAAAACCGGGTTTCCAAAACCCGCTTCGTTTATTAATCGAATATTCAGTTATAATTTTCGTTGCGTATATATTGTGCATTTTAATTTTAAACAATACATAATTAGTAAACATTTTAGAATTTAAAAACTATAATTAATAAATAATAAAAATAAGTGAAGAAAAAATAAAATGAAGCTGCCGGGTTTCGAACCCGGGTCGCTCACAAACAAAAGCACACACTACACCACTCCGCCACACAATTCTTTTATGACAAATACAGAAACAAATAACATTTAAAGTAAACCCAAAAGTCAAACTGATGATCAGCGCGCCCAATCCGCAGTCGCCGGAAAAAACCGACGATTTCGCAAATCACGACCGTTTTCTTTGACTGAAACGCGTGAACTAAATTCGACATCGGTTATAACCGATGTCTAACCCCCAATTCCAGTCGTAACCGCCGGAAAAGTTTTAACCGCGAATCAAGACCCAAAGTCAGACCCAATTCACGCAGTTCTTTCCTATAAATACCCACTCAATCTTCCGGAAATCTTTTCGCTCAGAATCGCTCACTTTTTCGAAGCTCTAGCTCGTCGCCGGAGATATTCTGCATTCGCCGGACTTTCACCGGAAAACCGAGACTTACTTCAAATCGGTAAAATTCTCGACTCTTTTGTTTGCAATCCATTATTAGGCAAGTATTAACATAAATCGTTTAACCAGAATCTGTCTCAGACAACGTTGCAGAGAATTCCTGCACTCGCCGGAAAATCACTGGAAATTCCGAAGTCTCACTGTCAATCGGTACAATCATCTAAACCCCCTGATATCCCTTGTTTAGTAACTTAATTGCACAACTCATTTATCAAAACTGTTAATTGATTCACTCAGACGGAAGTCACCAATCAGAGCCGACGACTCTTGCCGGAAATCTGAGAAAAACATTTTGTTCGGTACATTTTACTCCGTAACCCTCTTTATCCATTTCATTTTTATGTTCGATGACCGATTTAAACAAGAACAGTCGGACATCATTGTTCTGTGTCTTTGTAAACGAAGAAGACGAAGTTGAATATGTGTATAAGTATAATTAAAAACGGATATTTGAACGGGTTAGACACACAGTCCAGCGGTGGACTGTGTGCACAAACAATGCACACGTCCCGGGTTCGAATCGCACACGTTACCGAATTTCAGAATTAAAACCAACATTTTTACAACTGAATCGGATCAGGTCACCTAATGTTAATAAGTATAATTTAATCCATAAGTTAAACAGATATGACACACAGCCCAACTGGTTGGGCTGTGCGCACTCGAAACGAGGGACCAGAGTTCGACTCCGGGTCCCTGCAACCGGTTCGGTAATATAAACCATTTTTAAATAAAACCAAATAAGTTTAAAACTAATTAGTATATAAATATAATTAAAACAGAGAATATTTCGGGTTAGACACGTAGCTCAGTTGGTCTGCGTGCACGCATACGAGAGGTCCCGAGTTCGAACCTCACTCAGCGCATATAATTAACACAACCCGACCGGTCAACGCTCAGAGTCAAAAAGTCAACATTTTTTTTATTTATTTTTTTATTTATTTAATCAGAAAATTATTTAAAAATACTTAAAAATAATATTTTTAAAGTTAGAAAATGTCCTTAAACTCACAAAAATAAATCTAAAAATCCTATTAAGATTATGAATTAAAAGTATTAATCTCAAATAAAATCCATTTATTTACCGAACCATTTCGTTATTATTTTAGGTTAGTTTTCCTCGTCGATCAAATCCCAAAACTCGTGCGCATCCAACGTCATCAAAGGACGCACCCAATGTGAGTGAATCTCTACCAATTCCCCGTTTTAATCACATTTTGGGGTGTATCATGTGTCGTTTAATTCCTTACTATATTTAAACACTTGTGCATCCATCATATCTGTGATCAAATGTATATCAAATATGTATCAATTGTTGTGTGAATTATGTTTAGATTGAAGTTATCATTTTCAGTGCATGCATTTCATTAGGCCCATCAGCTCCCCGTGGGATATGGGTTGAGTATCAGGTGCCTCATTCGATCGGCTCCGTTTGATTGAGCCTTGATCTCACATACATCATCATTCATGTCACTCGATCGGCTCCGTTTGATTTAGCCTTGATCTCATATACATCATCATTCATGTCATTTACTCATCCAATGTGGTTTGTGTTTTGTTATATACATATGTTTGCTCACATGTGATTATTGCACAAATTTTCAATATTAAATACAACAAGAAATTAATAACAATGTTTTATCAAGGTTCACTCGCCAACTTTTGTTGACCTAAAATATCCCCCGTTTTACACATGATACAGGTGATCCAGTTGAGGCAAGAAACACATAGGAAGGCCTAGAAGAATAAATCAGTTTAAGCTTTGGATTGTTTTACTTAGTTTCATTTCCTTGTAATTGTATGGATTTGAATTGAATATTTAAGTTGTAATTTGAATTTAATAAATATGAAACATTTTAGTAAACATCATGAGCTTTGGTGATAACCCAATTATGCCCCGACTCTTATTCCGCTGCGGGTCTTAGAGCCTATGCTATAGTTGATTAAAATTTTAAATTGTTTATGCGTTACATACAAAATTCATGATGTTTATATGCTTTATGTTTATTGTTACATTCAATGTTATGCAAGCATGTTCATAAGTACATATTATTATACAATGCTCATCATGAATCATATCCTCATAACATATCATATCCATGAGAGCACACACCTCACAATTCCCATGATTTTTGCAACGATTTTTGTATTTTTCAAATCACATCAAAGTGAGTTCTCATGACGGGCATGTAGTAACTGGAAGAGTACGAGTACCGGTAGTCGGAACGTCCTGTCTAGGCTTGGCATTCGTATAAATCCAAAATGAAGGACCAGTTTGCCTACCTGGGGACTAACGATGAGAGTACGAAGGACCTATTAGGCCAAAGCATGCTATACCAAACGTCGTGTGAGCTAACCCCACTTTGAGTTGTCATTGTGTCTACACCTGGACACCCTCCTACGATACATCTTGCAATCATATTTCATGGTTTTCATTCGGGTGATGCTAGTGTTAAACCGCCAACACCAATGTGAATCCTACTAAGCCAATAGTCATGGGGGCCCACATGACTATACAGGCGATGGTATGGGAGACATTGGAGGCCCAAACATGAGCAAACCCAAGACATCCTATGGATGTAGTTGCATTATTGATAGTTATGTTATTTTTATTCTTTTAACGACACATGACACCTAAAAACTTCTTAACTCACAATCTTCTTATGTATATTCCTGTAGATGTCGGCTAGGCAACTACGTGGAGGTAGAAAGTCAGGAAGATCCAATGAACGCTTGGCCACTCAAATTGCTAAACAAATGGCCGCGGTACTTCCTGACATCGTGATTCAAGTTCAACAAGCTCTCACCGCAAATCCTATCAACCCTCCCAATTATCAGAGCGTCGCCAACCCTCACTCCAAAAAGTGCTCCTACAAACACTTCAAATCTTGCGATCCCCCAAAGTATGAAGGGACCGAAGGTGTTACTGCCCTCCTCCATTGGTTTGAAGAAATGGAGAACACCTTCCTCAATTGCGATTGTCCCGAGGATCGCAAAGTACGTTATGCATCAGGGAGACTGTTTGGAGTAGCCCTTACCTGGTGGAACACAGAAAAGGGTAAGCGAGGAGTCGAGGATGCCATGGCTTATCATGGGAAGAGTTAAGGGAACTCATGACAAGGCGCTTCTGTCCAAGAAGCGAAATCAAAAAGTTGGAAGATGAATTCCACTCGTTGAAACAAAAGGAAGGAGATCACACTTCCTACAACAAAAGATTTCTCGAACTGAACCAAATGATCCCTAATCTGTTCACCCCCGTGTACAGCTTGGTTGAACACTACATTCGAGGCCTCCCCTCGAAAATTCAAGACTCGGTTCTAAGCACTTCGCCTACAACACTTGAAGCCGCAATGGAACTAGCTACCGAACTCACCGAGAATCGCATCCGAAACAGCAAATTCAAGGATGAGAAAAAGAAAGCCCCATTGAGGCCCAAACTCCAAATCATTCCATCTCTTCTTCAAAGTTTGCTGGTAAGAGGAAACGAAACAGCAGAATTTTGCCGTCACACACACAAACCCTCCTATCACTGCCGCACCAGTTATCCAAATTGCTCCCTCAGCTGCACCATTTAAAAAGCCATACACCGGCCCATACCCAAAATGAAACCGTTGTCAATACCATCACCTCCCAGAAACTCCTTGCCAACATTGCACTAGCTGTGGCCGTGCGGGTCACACCATCCAAACTTGTCGCACACTTCAGCGAATGAACCGCAATCAACCCTCAACCGAAACCCACCATCAGATAGTGGGTCAAGCCCAACAACCCTTACTTCTACCAACCACGCAACACATAGCTCAACCTTACTACCAACCCAACTACCCCATGATGCAACCTATGCGAGCTTGTTACAACTGTGGAGACCCAAACCACTTCAGGAACACATGTCCCCGCTTGGTAAACATTATCCATGCCCAAGCTCAAGCGAATCCGGTAAACCAAGCTAACCAAGCTCCTCCACCTGCTAGAGGAAGAGCTTTCAACATCAATGCCACCCAAGCTAGGGCTGACAACAACGTGGTTAACGGTACGTTTCTCATCAATGGTAGTTATGCATCCATGTTATTCGATACTGGCGCGGATAAGAGTTTTGTGTCTTTAGAATTTGAACCTATCCTCAACCAAACTCGTGATAATCTCATGGAATCTCTAACGGTGGAAGTAGCTGACGGAAAGCCCGTTTCATTAAATTCTATTATACGAGATTGTACCCTCACTCTAAACGATCACGATTTTCCAGTTGACCTCATTCCTATGAAGTTGGGAAGTTTCGATATTATAATCGGTATGGACTGGCTCAGCCAGCATCACGCTGAAGTAGTATGCCGCGAAAAGTTCATTCGCATTCCTCTTGTAGACGGTCAGACCCTACGTATCTTTGGAGAAACCCCTTCGAAAGGACTCAAATTAATGTCCTGTCTTCAAGCCCGAAAATATCTCCGCAAGAACTATGTCGCATTCCTAACTCACGTCGTCAAGAAGGGAAACAAGGAGAAGAAACTCGAAGATATACCCGTAGTGAAAGAATTCCCACAAGTCTTTCCCGACGACATCTCAGGACTCCCTCCTGTGAGAGAAGTCGAATTCCGCATCGATCTTGTACCTGGCGCTACACCAGTCGCAAAATCTCCTTATAGGCTAGCCCCATCCGAAATGCAAGAGCTAGCCAGTCAACTGCAAGAACTGACTGACAAAGGATTCATACATCCTAGCTCCTCGCCTTGGGGTGCGCCTGTTCTTTTTGTGAAGAAGAAGGATGTAACGTTTCGCATGTGTATCGACTACAGAGAACTCAACAAGTTAACGGTTAAGAATCGCTACCCACTATCTCGCATCGATGACCTCCTAGACCAACTTCAAGGCGCCACCTGCTTTTCAAAATCGACCTTCGTTCTGGTTATCATCAACTCAGAGTACATGAAGAAGACGTCCCAAAGACCGCCTTCCGGACTCGTTATGGTCATTACGAATTCATGGTCATGCCATTCGGTTTAACCAACGCCCCAGCTGTCTTCATGGATCTAATGAATAGGGTATGCAAACCCTACCTCGACCGCTTTGTCATAGTCTTCATCGACGACACCTCATTTACTCCAAGTCTAAATCCGATCATGAACGACACCTTCGACTCATCCTTACACTCTTAAGGACTGAAAAGCTCTACGCTAAGTTCTCTAAATGTGAATTCTGGTTAAGAGAAGTACAATTCCTTGGACTGTCGTTAATGACAAGGGAATACATGTCGATCCTTCGAAAATCAAGGCAGTACAGGAATTGCAAGCGCCACGTACCCCTACCGAAGTAAGGTCATTTCTGGGTTTGGCTGGTTACTATCGCCGCTTCATTGCCAATTTCTCCCGTATTGCTGTACCGCTCACGGCTTTGACTCATAAAGGAAAGCCCTTCATATGGGACCTAAACAAGAAGAAGCCTTCCAACTCTAAAGCAAAAACTTTGTGACGCGCCTATCCTCACACTTCCTGAGGGTTGCGATTTCTTCGTAGTATATTGCGACGCATCAGGGCAAGGGCTAGGTTGTGTATTGATGCAAAGAGGAAAAGTGATAGCCTATGCTTCTAGGCAACTCAAGGTTCATGAAAAGAATTACACCACCCACGACCTGGAACTTGGAGCCGTTGTGTTCGCTCTCAAGATATGGAGACATTACCTCTTCGGTATCAAGTGTGAAATATACACTGACCACAAAAGTCTTCAACATATCTTCAACCAAAAGGAGTTGAATATGAGGCAACGAAGATGGGTCGAACTTCTCAATGACTACGACTGTGAAATTCGGTATCATCCTGGCAAAGCAAACGTAGTGGCTGATGCACTCAGTCGAAAAGGTTATGCGAACTCCATTCGTCTTCTATGTTCGCAAATCATAACCGACATTAAAGATAGAATCCGAGAAGCTCAACATGTTTCTGTAACAAAAAATGACGTACGCGATGAGCTGTCATGTGGAGCGGAACTCAAAATCGAAACCAAATCCAACGGTATTCTATACTATTTAAACCGCATATGGATTCCTGATCGCGATAACCTTCGTGATTTCCTTATGAATGAGGCGCACAAAACACGGTACTCTGTACACCCGGGAGCCGACAAGATGTATCAAGACCTACGATACACCTACTGGTGGCCGGGCATGAAAAAGGATATCGTTGTTTTTGTTTCCAAGTGCCTTACCTGTTCCAAAGTAAAAGCTGAATATCAAAGACCTTCAGGACTTCTAACCCAACCTGAAATACCTGTATGGAAGTGGGAAAACATAACCATGGACTTCATTACCGGGTTACCTCGTACCTCCAGTGGGTATGACACCATATGGGTATCATTGATCGTCTTACAAAATCCGCTCATTTCATTCCGATTCGTGAGGACTTCAAGAACGAGAAGTTAGCTCGTATCTACATCAGCGAGATCGTAAGCCGTCATGGTGTACCTTTAAGCATCATTTCAGACCGTGATGGTCGTTTCACTTCACGAACATGGCGAGCCGTACAAACCGCTTTGGGTACACGATTAGACCTCAGTACCGCTTTTCATCCTCAAACTGATGGACAATCTGAACGCACCATCCAAACACTTGAAGACATGCTTCGAGCATGTGTCATAGACTTCAAAGGGAATTGGGACGCTCATCTACCATTAGTTGAATTTTCGTACAACAATAGCTACCATTCAAGTATCGGCATGGCTCCTTTCGAAGCTTTATATGGTCGTAAGTGCCGATCTCCAGTATGTTGGCACGAAATTGGGGAATCACAAATCACCGGTCCAGAGTTAATTCAAGAAACAACCGACAAGGTCATTCAAATTCGAAACAATCTTCTAGCGGCTCAAAGTCGTCAAAAGAGTTATGCAGACAAACGACGAAAGCCCTTGGAGTTTGACATTGGGGATCAAGTACTTTTAAAAGTATCACCGTGGAAGGGAGTGATTCGTTTTGGCCAGAAGGGCAAGCTAGCACCACGCTACGTAGGACCTTTCAAGATACTCGAAAGAGTAGGTCCTGTAGCATACAAGCTTGACCTACCAGAAGAGCTCAACAGAATTCATCCCACATTCCACGTATCAAACTTGAAGAAGTGCCTCGCCGATGAAAACCTCCATGTTCCTCTAGAAGACATTTAGATCGATGAATCTATGCACTCCATTGAAAGACCAGTAGAAATCATGGACTTCGGGGAGAAGCGTTTAAGACGGAGTCGTATTCCAATTGTCAGGGTACGTTGGGAGTCGAAACGAGGACCTGAGTTTACTTGGGAACGTGAAGACTCAATGCGCGAGAAATACCCGCATCTTTATCCTGTTACCACTACTACTTAAATTTCGGGACGAAATTTCTAAAAGTATGGGATACTGTAACATCCGTCGAAAAACGGGTTTCCAAAACTCGCTTCGTTTATTAATCGAATATTCAGTTATAATTTTCGTTGCGTATATATTGTGCATTTTAATTTTAAACAATACATAATTAATAAACATTTTAGAATTTAAAAACTATAATTAATAAATAATAAAAATAAGTGAAGAAAAAATAAAATGAAGCTGCCGGGTTTCGAACCCGGGTCGCTCAAAACACAAGCACACACTACACCACTCCGCCACACAATTCTTTTATGACAAATACAGAAACAAATAACATTTAAAGTAAACCCAAAAGTCAAACTGATGATCAGCGCGCCCAATCCGCAGTCGCCGGAAAAACCGACGATTTCGCAAATCACGACCGTTTTCTTTGACTGAAACGCGTGAACTAAATTCGACATCGGTTATAACCGATGTCTAACCCCCAATTCCAGTCGTAACCGCCGAAAAAGTTTTGACCGCGAATCAAGACCCAAAATCAGACCCAATTCACTCAGTTCTATCCTATAAATACCCACTCAATCTTCCGGAAATCTTTTCGCTCAGAACCGCTCACTTTTTCGAAGCTCTAGCTCGTCGCCGGAGATATTCTGCATTCGCCGGACTTTCACCGGAAAACCGAGACTTACTTCAAATCGGTAAAATTCTCGACTCTTTTGTTTGCAATCCATTATTAGGCAAGTATTAACATAAATCGTTCAACGAGAATCTGTCTCAGACAACGTTGCCGAGAATTCCTGCACTCGCTGGAAAATCACTGGAAATTCCGAAGTCTCACTGTCAATCGGTACAATCATCTAAACCCCCTGATATCCCTTGTTTAGTAACTTAATTGCACAACTCGTTTATCAAAACTGTTAAATGATTCACTCAGACGGAAGTCACCAATCAGAGCCGACGACTCTTGCCGGAAATCTGAGAAAAACATTTTGTTAGGTACATTTTACTCCGTAACCCTCTTTATCCATTTCATTTTTATGTTTGATGACCGATTTAAACAAGAACAGCCGGACATCATTGTTCTGTGTCTTTGTAAACGAAGAAGACGAAGTTGAATATGTGTATAAGTATAATTAAAAACGGATATTTGAACGGGTTAGACACACAGTCCAGCGGTGGACTGTGTGCACAAACAATGCACACGTCCCGGGTTCGAATCGCACACGTACCGAATTTCAGAATTAAAACCAACATTTTACAACTGAATCGGATCAGGTCACCGAATGTTAATAAGTATAATTTAATCCATAAGTTCAACAGATATGACACACAGCCCAACTGGTTGGGCTGTGCGCACTCGAACCGAAGGACCCGAGTTCGACTCCGGGTCCCTGCAACCGGTTCGGTAATATAAACCGTTTTTAAATAAAACCAAATAAGTTTAAAACTAATTAGTATATAAATATAACTAAAGCAGAGAATATTTCGGGTTAGACACGTAGCTCAGTTGGTAGAGCTGCGTGCACGCATACGAGAGGTCCCGGGTTCGAACCTCACTCAGCGCATATAATTAACACAATCCGACCGGTCAACTGTCAGAGTCAAAAAGTCAACATTTTTTTTTATTTATTTTTTATTTATTTAATCAAAAAATTATTTAAAAATACTTAAAAATAATATTTTTAAAGTTAGAAAATGTCCTTAAACTCACAAAAATAAATCTAAAAATCCTATTAAGATTATGAATTAAAAGTATTAATCTCAAATAAAATCCATTTATTTACCGAAACATTTCGTTATTATTTTAGGTTAGTTTTCCTCGTCGATCAAATCCCAAAACTCGTGCGCATCCAACGTCATCAAAGAACGCACCCAATGTGAGTGAATCTCTACCAATTCCTCGTTTTAATCACATTTTGGGGTGTATCATGTGTCGTTTAATTCTTTACAATATTTAAACACTTGTGCATCCATCATATCCATGATCAAATGTGTATCAAATATGTATCAATTGTTGTGTGAATTATGTTTAGATTGAAGTTATCATTTTCAGTGCATGCATTTCATTAGGCCTATCCCCGTGGGATACGGGTTGAGTATCAGGTGCCTCATTCGATCGGCTCCGTTTGATTGAGCCTTGATCTCACATACATCATCATTCATGTCACTCGATCGGCTCCGTTTGATTGAGCCTTGATCTAATATACATCATCATTCATGTGATTTACTCATCCAATGTGGTTTGTGTTTTGTTATATACATATGTTTGCTCACATGTGATTATTGCACAAATTTTCAATATTAAATACAACAAGAAATTAATAACAATGTTTTATCAAGGTTCACTCACCAACTTTTGTTGACCCAAAATATCCCCCGTTTTACACATGATACAGGTGATCCAGTTGAGGCAAGAAACACATAGGAAGGCCTAGAAGAATAAATCAATTTAAGCTTTGGATTGTTTTACTTAGTTTCATTTCCTTGTAATTGTATGGATTTGAATTGAATATTTAAGTTGTAATTTGAATTTAATAAATATGAAACATTTTAGTAAACATCATGAGCTTTGGTGATAACCCAATTATGCCCCGACTCTTATTCCGCTGCGGGTCGGGGTGTGACACTGAAGACCATAGACGTACTGAGTTTTCTGTGGCGTGGCGAGAGGACTGTAATCCACATTTGAGCTACCCGGTGTTTGAGAATTTCCTTGTAAAGGGCTATAAACCAACTTTTGTGACATCAATGCTGCATTTTGCCCTGTTATCTCGGCAGCCATCAAACTGCTCTGATGATTTATGTCTCTCTGCTTGTTATCAATCTCACATGATTTAATAGTAGCTATCATTTCTGTGAGAGTGACATCATTCAGGTTCTTTGTCTTTTTTATCATTCCAACATCCACATCCCAACTCTTTGGCGGTGATTTAACAACTGTCTGTTCATAGCACTATTTGTGATAGTAATCTCAGCTGATATCATCTGTGAAACAAGCTTTACATATCTACGAATCTGGTTCTCAATGGTTTCCCCGTAAATGTGATTAAATGAGCTGAATTGTTGATTCAGCTGATTTACCCTGCTTGCCTTCATATCTGCATTTCCCTCACAGAGATTTTGCAGTTCACTCCATACTTCTTTAGCGGTCTTACAATTTCTTACCGCAATAGAAATATCGGGTCCAAGCGCCATAGTCAGTACAGCCGAGGCCTTTTCATCTTCCTCAATTATTTTAACATCTTATGGAGTCCACAGGTGACTGGGCTTAGGAATCTTTGTGTCCGGATCTTGATCGGTACTATAAACTATTGTTCGCGGACCATTCATAATACACCTCCACACACCAGGCTCTTTTGAAATATTGCTCGAATCTAAACTTCCATTCGTAATACTCATCTCCATACAACAGACGAGGCACTTTAGTAGAAGTGCCAATAACTTGATCTAGTTCTTGATGGAGGGCCAGAGTCTGTGATTGCTGTCACACCACGGTCGTAGCAGAAGCGCAAGTGTTTGACGATTAGGTAATCATTGCATCTAATTTAGTAAAGAGTATTAACAACAACGATGTCATGCCATTACTAAGTTTCATTACACATTTACAATATTCAAAAGTGAAACCACATTGTTATTTGTCTCAGATTACCACTTACAAACATAGTTTAAAAACACATTGTTCCAAAATAGACATTGTTTCCATCACAAATTCATATTGAGGCTTTGACCTCTATATACCCAAACGAGGTTGGGATATAAAAGGCAAAGCCTCTAAAAGGTAGTACATCGTCGTCTTGACAAATCCCATACCCGGATCCCATCACCAGCTCAAGTCCTGCGTCTTGAAAAACATGTAAATTTAAAAAGTCAACATAAAGTTGGCGAGTTCATGTAGTTTAATGTTTTCGTATCAAAATGTCATCCTTGAAAACCTGTATTGAAATCCAAGTATGTTATTAGCATCAATGAGTTAATTAAGGATCTATCAGTGTGTCGCGAGTACCCTGACATACTTGTGCCATAAGTAAGTAACCAAAACGAGACTTCTTTGACATTTTGGGATCACAAAAGCACTCCAAATGGGTATACCAACCAGGAGTGAAACGGGTCTCAAACTCAATAGATCTACTTCTTTTGCACCTTGGTCACTAAGTGATTAATGGTTACTATTGTTATCTTCCTACTTACGCACAATGATCTGTTATCTGCTAACTCATAGCTAACATACTGTTTTAACATGACATGTATTTCCCCTTGATAGTTTAAAACAAAACTTGAAATAAGTGAAAGGAGGGACATGAACTCACAGTTTTTGCATTCCTTTAAGTCGTACTATTTATCGATCGGTGTCCGCAACGTATGTAACCTACATGCGTATTGGTTTCATTAGACACCTAGGTATCAATGGACCTTGTACTCGTTGTTCATCTTGAATTCTTGTTATGTGTTTCTTTGTTATGATTGAACAACTTATAACGTTATCATAGTGTTGGTAGTTTGTTGTTCGATTAATATTGTTATATATATTTCTTATATATATATATATATATATTATTGTTTTCAAATCATGTGTGAACTGGGCCTTGCCCTTCACATGTCATTGGGCCTAGCCCATGTTTTCTTGTCATCTATGCCTTTGGGCATAGCCCATGTTTTCTTGTCATTTGGCTTAGCCCATGTTTTCTTGTCATTGGGCCTAGACCATGTTTTCTTGTCATTGGGCCTAGCCCATGTAATTTTATGTCTTTGGGTCTAGCCCATGTTTTATGTCATTTTGGGCTTTTATTAGTTTTGGCCCTTGTCCATAAATACTATGGAATTGGGCCTAGCATATGATTTTTACAATTTGGGCCTAGCCCAAATTTATTTATAAAAGCCATTTCTTTATAAGTATTAACTTATAATTTTTCTAACTTTTTATATTTTGAACTTTCCGAGTTTTGATTTCGATAATGTATATATATGTGTTGAATGTCTAAATATATATTTAGACTCGTCGTCGGCGTCGTTTATTACATGTTCGATTTCGTCAGGAATCGCCCGTTGGTCGTCGACGCGACGGTGTAATCTTGAATGCCCGCCTATTGTTCGTATTGTCTCGATTGTCCGATTTATTGTTTGGACGCTTTTCAAGAATATGTTTATTATGTTACCAATACTTGGTGTATTGTTCAAGTGTTTGTATTTTGTATATGGTGGGGTATTTTTATTGTGAATACCTTAAGTTTCTAAGACATGCACATACAATACACACATGTAAACATACAAATTTTTTGGTATATAAATACTTGTATTATTTTACAATTACGTCGCTAAATCGCTCATCGTCGTAATAATCGCTAATAAACGAAACTATTTATTTAGTACCGGAAGCCTTTGTTCTCGACTACCATGATTAATATGGTGTCTAACTAGTGCATTTCCGATCCAAAAGTTATGCATGACTAGTTCGCTAGACGAATATACGATGAGTTGGATGGCCGAAATGTCTTTCGTTCGATCGATATTGGCACTTTTATGTTTCGCCGTCAAACTTTTCCGAAAGTTGTGTTTCCGTGACCTCATGTTAGTTGAATGGATTTCGAGTTCCAAATAATGCTTAACTAGTTCACTAGACGCTCGGATGAGGCTATCAGCTACTAAATGTTCGTCGTTTCGACAATCGGCCGCTTTCCGGTCGAATTGTGCAGTGTTTGACTAATGATCGGAAACGATGTGTTTTGTGCAATCCTATTATTCTTACATTATTTTAGGATGTTTAACATTGTTTTATCCATATCCTGACATCCGGAGTTCTCCGAATTAGTCTTGCGGACAAATCGCCATTTGTCACATTTTTGGTCGAAACGGACAATTTTGCAATTTAGGCGTTATACCGGAAAGTTATGTATTATTGTAATAGTTGTTCTCAAATATGTGTTTTCATTTGTATATGGACTCAGGTATGGCATTAACATGCCGTTATTCCTTGTTCTGATTCGTGTTTGCGGATTTACCGACACGGTTAGTGTCACCGGATTTAGTGCATCCAGCACTTTCTACCAACACTTTTAGGGCATTGTTTTAGTTTGTTTCACGTCGTAAAGGAAACCAGTATATGTTATGATCAGATTTATTTGCCCTAATGACGTACGACTCAGTTTTGAAATCAAATTACGATAACTATGCATAAGATTATAATATAAAATTAGTGATTAAATTGTACGGAATTACCGGTTATTTGCCATTTGTCACAATTGCAGGGCAGCCAAAGTGGCATTGGTTAAATCCTGTGCTGTCATGTAGTCGTTCATCATGATTAAATTAATTAAAATTACCAAGCAGATTTTAATTCAGTTTATTTCAATTTTTCTAATATGAAGAGTGATTGGTCTGAGATCAATCTGGAATGGTCAACTCTAAGATGGACAAATCTGAAAACAGTCCGATATGGTCAAATCCGAGTTGGAGGAATCTGAGTTGGATGAATCAGAATTGAATCCGAGATGATTGATCCGGAATGATATGGATCCAAGTTGACTAGTCCGAAACTGAAAAATCCGAATTGATAATCCGAAATCTATGTGTCCGAAATGAGAAATCTGAAATGATGAGAATCCGGAATAGAGAGTCCGGAATAATGTGAATCCGGAATAGAGAATCCTGAATAATGAGAATCCGGAATGAAATCAGTCCGGAATCCAGTCCTTATCCGAATGCAATCGTGATCTGAAATCTCAGCAACATTAATCCAACTTCCAAGCAACCGATAACCACCAACAGTATCTCGGATCCGGAAAAGTAGAAATCCGGATTGAACAACAGTCCGAGATCAATCCAAGATAGATGATCTCCTTCGTGTTTTCGGAATCCGTAACAGTAGCAGATCCGAAATACGTGAATCTTCTTCGAGTTCTTCGGAATCCGTAACAGTAGCAGATCCAAAATAAGTGAATCTTCTTCGAGTTCTTTGGAATCCGTAGCAATTCCGAAGAAAAACTAGTAATTCTTCGATTCTGAACAGTAATCCGGATGAACAGCAGCAACACCACTTCCAAACAGCTCTTCAATCAGCGATACCTGGAGCCTGTATTGAACAGCAGGCTTTGGTACCAATTGTAAGTCCCGATATCGGATCTAACAGGTATCACAAACCTAATCAGTAGCGGAAATAATAATTAGGAAGAAGAACAATCTCTTTGAATTAAGAACAACTTGCATATACTAGAAAAGTGTCTGATACAAGTTTTGCAAATACAACTCTCTAACCCTTTAACCTTGACCTAAGACATATATTTATACTAGTCAATAAGCCCACCATTTACAACCCTAGGCCCACAAGGCACTAGGAATTCCAAAAACCCTATTAAAGCCCAAATGTAGCTCTAATGTGTAAACTTTGTAAATATAAGCCCCACAAATGTCTTCGGAGCATGGCGTTGGCATGATGCACCCTTCCGTAGTGTTTCGACCGCATCTAGGTGCATGCCAGGCCAATAGTAACCGGCGTTCATGATCTTTGCTATGACCATGTGCAGACCGGTGTGAATTCCACATAACCCTTCATGTATATCGCGGATCAAGTGTTGCGCATCTTGCAGATCAACACAGCGGAGGAGCAGTCCCAGGTATGACTTCCGGTATAGGATACCGTCCGCCATTTCGTAGTTAATGTGACTTGTTCTGGATCTTCCTTGCTTCCGCTTTGTTTACGGGGAGGATCCCATGTTGCAGGAACATGATTATGGGAGACATCCATGAGGCATTCCCCACTTCGATGATGTTGACTTGATGCAAAGGACAGAAGGGTTCTTGAGTAACTCAATGCGCATTACACGCACGAGGTGCTTGAAGCTTGTAGCGGCTAATTTGTTGAGTGCATCAACATGTTTATTCTCACTTCGGTTGACATGGGTTATTTTGAAGTGTTAGAATTTGGTTATTAAGGCTTGCGCCTGTTCAAGATACAAAGCCATCGTTTTGCCTTTTACGTCGTATAGGCCGTTGACCTGACCTGCGACTAAAAGGGAGTCGACGTTTGCTTCCAAATTTTGTGCGCCAATTTTGATGGCTAACCGAAGGCCTGCAAGAAACACCTCATACTCAGCTTCATTATTCGTGCTTTTGAAATCCAACCTGATGGCATAGGTGAACTCTTGGTTATCGGAGCTTATTAGGTGAAGACCTGCCCCTGCGCCATCATCATTGGATGCGTCGTATGTGTGAAGTATCCACGCGCGGTCATCTGTAACCGGCGTTGGCTTCTGTACAGCTTCACACTCTTGCGCTTTATTCTGTGGTACTTCCGCAATGAAATCGGCTAATATCTGGCCCTTTATTACTGGGCATGGTTTGTACACAATGTTGTGTCCACCAAGCTCAATCGCCCATTTTGCTAGACGGCCAGATATGTCCGGTTTCGACAAAATTTGGTCTAAGTGATAGTTCGAGAGAACTATTATCACATGGCCAGAAAAATACCGACACAACCGACGAGATGCGTGGATCAATGCTAGAGCAAGCTTTTCCATCATAGGATATTGTGTCTCTAGGTCAGTTAACATCTTGCTGACATAGTAGATCGGAGTTTTAACTCCTGCATGCTCCACTAGCAGGACTGCTCCAAGAGCAATATCTGATGCGGAAAGGTAAAGTATCAGTGGCTCGTTCTTTTGCGGTGCCGTGAGCGTTGGCAGTTGAATTAAGCACTCCTTCATTTGAGTGAAGGCTTTCTCCGCATCCGGAGTCCACTGAAACTTGTTTTGCTTTACACAGTTCCGCCAAGTGCTGATGAATGGGAAGGACTTCATTGCGTGGTTGGCCAGGAACCTGTTCAGCGCAGTCAATCGCCCCGCCAACTGTTGCATTTCTTTAATAGTTGAGGGGAAAGCATACGCTGAATCGCTTCAACTTTATCGGGATTAACTTCGAACCATCACGCGTGATGATGAATCCCAGAAATTTGCCTTCTTCCATTCCAAACGAGCACTTGCTAGGGTTCAGCTTCAGGTTGCCTTGCGCAAGGATGCAAACGTCTTTTGAACGTTTGCCAACATCTTCTCCTTATCCGAGCTCATGATGACGAGGTTGTCAATGTACACCTCTACAATTTCACCAATGTCGTCCCCGAAGACATGGTCCATTAAACGTTGATAGGTGGCTCCTGTATTGCGTAGTCCGAAGTGCATCTTTGTGTAACAAAAACTCCCATTGTTAGTTCGGAAAGCGGTCTTGTCTTCGTCCTCTTTCTTCATTTGGATTTGGTGGTAGCCTTTGTAGCAATCCATGAAACATTTCCATCTAAATGAAGCGAGGGAGTCCACCTTTTTGTCGATTTCGGGTAAGGCGTAGCAGTCCTTGGGACATGCCTTGTTAAGATCCTTGAAATCAACACACATGTGCCAACTGCCGTTGGACTTTTGGACCATGACTAGGTTGGCTACTCATGTCTGATAGCGTACCTCTCGGATGATTCCTGCTTGGAGAAGCTCTGAAACTTTCTCGTTCAGTGCGCGGGTCTTTTCAGGACTGAAGTTGCGCTTCTTCTGAACGATGGACTGAACTGAAGGGAATGCGTGCAACGCGTGCTCAGCGATTTACCTTAGCACTCCAGTCATATCTGCTAGTGACCAGGCAAAGATATATACATTGCGGAACAACAATTGTTTTAACCGCACCTTGATTGCGGGAGTCTTGGCGGGTCCTAACAGCATTGTTTGTTCCGGGTACTTGTTGTTTAGTACCCATTTTTCTGGTTCACCGTTGGATGATGACTTTGGTTGCTTTGTCGGGGATTCCTCTTCAACGAACATGATTTCCTTCCTTGCGTACATAATGGCCACCCCGGTTTCGTTAGGAAACCCGCAGGTGGTGTGGGGAGTGGAAGTGATCATGCTAAACTCTCGTTGACCGCGCCGGCCCAGTAATACGTCATGGCGCGAGGTTGCGGGCATGACCATGAAATTAACCAAGACCGTGCGAGAGTGTTCCTGTCGGAAAGAGTCATCGGAAAAGAAATTTGGCCCAAAGGGAAGACAACCTCGTTGCAGAAACTAGTGAATGGGAAGTCCACCGGCTCCAGGCGCGCCTTGTCTCCTGGGTCGAGCTGCTGGAAGCACTGTTCATAAATGATGTCCATAGAGCTCCCAGGGTCTATGAACATATAATCGGTGCGATAATGGTCGAAGATGCCAGTTATCACGAACGATCGGTCTTCTTATGGACCCCCAGGAACTACAGGGAAGATGACCTGCTGCTCGCGCTAGTGAGGCGTGCAGCTTTTCTGGTGGTTGCGCTTGCGCGACGACCCACACTGGATCATATGAACATACTTCATCATATTACTCGGGCCCTCTCGCCACCTCGAGTGATTTGGCGCACCTCCTTGTGCACATTTTTAGTAAGTGGGTGAGCTTCCCACTTTTGAGCGCTTTCTCGATCTCTATGAGCAAGGAGATACAATTATCAGTTGTAAGCCCCGTATCCTTGTGATAATCGTAGAAAAGGTTGGGGTCTTGACCTTTCGTATTGCGCATCGGCGGCGATTGCTTGAACTGATGGTCTTCGGTGCTGAGGACCTCCGCCGGTGTCTTCATCGGTGGGGTCCACTGACGGTCGCGATTATCTTGCTTTATTGCTCGCTGGGTAGCGAGTTTATTGATGGTCGCACGTGTGTCGACCGGTCAGTAGGGAGGGTTCTGGCTGTGCTCTCTCCAACTCTTATTCTTCTTCCTAAAACTTTTGCTCATGTCTTGCGGACGGTGGTAAGGTAGGGGAGGTCTACTGTTATTGAGGTTGCGCTCCGTCTGTGCATAGACCTTTGCTGCCGCCATAAGCTTCTCCCAGCTTTTTGGGAGGCCTGTAGTTCCTGACAAGACCTTGATAATCTCGTCGTAGCATACAGCGTACTTGAATTGTACACGAATCAGGTTTTCGTGCACATCCCCTATCTCCAGCACCTCTTTATTGTAGCGGGTGATGAAGTTTTCAAGACTTTCATCATCACGCCGCCAGATGTTCATTACGTCAGAAGAGTCTCTAACGTAACGTCGCTATTGGCTGAAGTGCATCAGGAACTTGTCTTTCAAATCGTTCCATGACGTGAGCTTGCCTGTGGGCAAGTTGTCAAACCATAGGCACGCAACGCCTGTGAGAGTTTGGACAAACAGGTGACACCACATAGGTAGCGTCCAACCTCCAATCCTTCCTGCGCCGGTGAAGAGGTGCAGGTGGTCATCTGGGTCTGTTAACCCATTGTACTTCCCAAAGTTGGAGGGAAGTTTTGCGCGCTCCAGCAGTGCGAGCGCGATCTCCATGATGAATTTTGAGTGTTCGGCTGCTTTAGCCGGCCTGTAGATCAAATTATAGTTGTACTCCACCTTCGGGTTGCAACTAGCCCGTTGGGCAGATCTGTAAGCAGCATGATCCTTTGGCAGCCGGTGAAACACACTGCATTATCACCCTCGCCATACGTCTTGTCCTCCTCACGTTGGGTGTACCGCTCCCCTAAGGGACGCGGGCCCAACCGCGACTGGATGGACGCTCTCCTCTGAGTATGAGACTCAGGTTTAGGCAGCGATTGAGAGTACTCCGTCTCTCGGGCACGGAGTTCTGATGGTACGCTCGCCCCAGCCGGCGAGTCGTAGCTCAGTATTCTTGGTGCAGGCGAAGCATGCACCTGAGCAGTGGGCTGCACTGGGGCAGCATAAGTGTTTGTTTGTGCATAGAGTTGCATGTAAACGGCGTTCAGAGCCGTCTGAGACTTGACGTACCAAGACATCGGGGTCTCCCTAGGGGCAAGACCGATGTGATTTGTACGAAAGGAATCTCCATTTGAGCTCCGAGGGTAACCAGAATATTCACACGACCAGAGTCGTGGTGAGTTCCGGCATTCCCGGAAGAAGCTTCTTCCACTAGCCCGTTAAGTCGAGAGGCATGAACTGGGTTCTTGCCTTCAGCTCGAGGACCTCGTGGAGTGTTGGATGGAAAATCAGCCATTTGGACGTGAGGTTTATGAAAAAATGAAACGAAGAAACGGATGTGAGTGAGAGTGTCCCACAGATGGCGCCTATGAAGAAACACTAGTTGAACCTAGGGATATCCGGGGATATATTAGTTACAACCAAGAGATTTCTACATAAAAGGTTGCCTCTTCGCTCGTTCTTCACGGGGATCTCACTAGGACTGATCTGCAAAACTAGCAGCGTCGTTAGTCTCGTCACGGGGAAAAGGGTGGGTTTTCTCCTTGACCACACTCTGGCGTGAGAATAAGTATTTGGTGATTGTAAGTAATAAGCAAGTGATTGCAGATGTGGATGCAGATGTTCGTATATATCTGGATTACCTTGTGGTCCGATACTTATTTTATAGCCAAAAGTAAGTGGGCTCAGGAGATGGGTTGATGGGCCTTCGGGCCGGCCCAGACGACCAGAGGCATCCGTTCTGTCCCCCTACGTCGAACATTAAATGTTCCCTGCAGGAGAATTAATGTTCTCTGTCAGGAGGTGTGCTTTGTCGGATGCTGAATGGTGCCACGTATAAAGGCAGCTATCTCCCGTGTCAGACATGCTATCAGCCGAAAGTGGAGAATGTGTGACAGTCACTAGCGTAAGTATGGTTGGTGCACACTCTGGCGTCTGCATTACTGTTCATGCGACGCTGTCAGACGCAACCTACCGAGCAACCATTGGTCATAGCTCTGCCACTTCGTACCCTTGTATATAGTCAACACCTCTCAGCGCTTATCCCTTCTGCGAGGCTGTCAGTGCTTTCCGGCCAGCGCAGGGTGGCAGGGATAAATCCTTTTGTCCACAAGACTATGAGGTGCTCTCATGTTTGTCTTGGCCTTGCAAGGTTTTAGGACTTTCGGCTAGAGGGTTGTTCGGTACGCGCAAGGTCAAGTAGCCTGGGCGTCTAAGTCTAACTTTGCCGTTGTGCCAAGTACACAAGGTTCGTTGTGTGACTTATATTGTTTGGTCTAACTTGCCGTTGCGCTGAGTGCGCAAGGCTCGTTGTGTGACCTACATGTGTTGGTCTAATTTACCGTTACGCTGAGTGCGCAAGGTTCATTGTATGACATATTGATGTTGGTCTAATTTACCGTTGCGCTGAGTGCGCAAGGTTCGTTGTATGACCTATTGGTTCCAAGGAAGTCGTACTATTGCACATTGTGCGCAAGGTTATCCTTGTAGTATGCTGTTAAGGGTATGGTTCCGTGTACAGACGCAGGGTTTTTTGGACCATACCCCTCCAGATGCTAAATTTATATATATGGCAATTGAACACTAACAATTCAGTAACTCTTCTATCATTAACTAATTAACCTTAACAAGTGTAACAAGTAGGAACGGACTATTAAAACTTTTATCACTGATATATCTGTTATATATCGAGATATTAAAAGGAGATATTAACAGGATACAATAAATACGCTTCTCATCTTCTTAGCTTCCAAGTTTAACAATATAATAAAACCTTAATACCACACCACATGCTTGAATGTATTAGGTATTTACCGCGCATGTTTCATCTAAAGAAAGTTAATGTAATGAGTTATGAGCGCCAAAATAAGAACTTTGATGGTTATATAATACTATTTTAACAAACTCATATTGGAAATGATCATTTACAATCATCTTCCAAAACACGTCTGTCTAAAGTATCTAAAAAGACAACAAATATTGAATTATTTTGTTAACATTGGCAGCTAGATTAACAAAATGAAAATAAACACAAATATCTAGCAAAAAGGGAAAAACATAGATAATGTAACATGAGTTTTGACCACCATTTCTCTAAGTATTCAAATGAACTAAGAAAATTGTTTCATAATTTGCCTAAACTAGACACGTCAAATGCAGTAAAAAGAGAGAAAATTATGACAAATGCAGGTTTGTATATGAAGAATTTCATAACAAAGTATACGTTTTATTGACGATTCACGATGAAAAAAATAGTGATACATGGTCTTGGAAAATGATACATGGTTTTAGGTGGGATAGAAATTTAAATCGGTGATATATTTAATTAAACATGAAAGTTTTCTTAGAAGATTCTTTCGAATTCTTAAAGCAACCACTTTCTTATTTTCTATAAAAACAAAAGCTATAATAAAAATTGTTAAGGAGCAGTTGCCACCTCATCCCTGACAAAATTTATCAGAAAAACAAAATCCATCATCTCCCTCCTCAAATCTCTCTCTCTCTCACTACTCTCTCCCCAACCCCTTTTCTCCACCACCATCTCTCCAAACCCCACCTCTCATATCTCTGCAACAACACACAAACAAGTACAAATGGAAGAATCTGGAGCATTGATTACATCCATCCAAACATCCATGAACACCTGGTTCACTCCCACTGTCCTCTTCATCTTCCTCAACCTCATGATTGCCACCATTCTCTTCACTTCTAACCTCCCCAACAAACAACTTCAACAACCTCCAAACGACAAACATGTTCAAAACGACACCGTCCAATCCAAACTCGCCAGATCTCCATCCATCCTCCACCGTCTAAAATCTTTCACTTTATATCCTCACAGATCCCAAGATGAACCATCTTTGGTCCCTAACCTCCATGAACAACAACAAGATGCTTTGGAAATAGCTGCTACACAATATGTGTTCAGTCACCCATTCACTCATGAACAAGATCTACAACCCATTTCTGCAACCGTAAAAAGATTCGATTTTGACCCGACCCGGATAGAGAAAGAAGCCCCACTGGTGAATGAGGAAAGTTTCAACCATCAAGATTTACAACATCTTTCCACAAACCCAAAAAGATTCGATTTTGACCTGACCCGGTTCGATTTCGACCCGACCCATATTGAGAAAGGCACCCCACCGGTGGATGAGGAGACTTTCACTGATCAAAATTCACAACTGGTTTCTGCAAACTTAAAAAGATTCGATTTTGACCCGACCCGGATGGAAAATGAATCCCCACCGGAGTTTGATGCGGATTTTGTGGAGACCTATGATGAAGAAACTGATAATTTTGACAGTTTGGATGAGGTTTACAGCAATATTACCGGGGGGCATGTTAACCGGACAAAGTCGGATACTTTACCGACGTCCGGTGAAGTTCCGGTGAAGTTACCGGCGAAGATGAAGAAATCAGCGAGTTTGAAGTCTGCATTTGCACATTTTGAGGAGGATAAGATTGTGGAGGCTCGCCGGCCGGCCACCGTGAGAGAGCGGAGGGCGGCGGAGGATGATGACGTGGAAGTTGATGCTAAGGCTGATGATTTCATTAACAAGTTCAAGCATCAGTTGAAGTTGCAGAGGTTAGATTCTATTGTCATGTATAAGGATATGGTAAATAGAGGGGGTGGAAAGTGAAATATGGTAAGTTAGAGGGTGGTTTTTGTTACATTTTGGAAAATGGGGGTTATTGTAGTGTTTTGTTATAGTTTAATGGTTCTTACGACATGTTTCGTTGATGATTATTTGAGTTATGTTTTTTTTCCTCTGTGAGAATAACTGTGGGGGTAGAAAAGACATTTGCTTTGTTGTTTTGCTAATGATATAAAAGTTTTGCTAATATATGTGTTTATGTTGTGGCAAGTATTTTTGGGTTGTTTGATTCTTTGTGCCAACCTGCATTGGAAAGTTGATCTATCAGAATATGTTTATGTTATTGTAATTTTTTATTCTCTTTAAGATATTGAGCGGCTTCACCTCGGGTTGAGTTGGTTCGAGCGGTATGGTCAGGGAACACCGTGGCAACCCATTCGATTTCCGTTGGCAGATTGTAGTACACCGTGGTAACCCACTAGGGTTCCGTTGGTGGGTTGTAGTCTGGGTTTGTGAATCCGTGGACCACAGAGCACTTGAACGTTGTACCTATGTGTTTATTTAATTTTAATAAAAATAAAAATGTTATGGTAATTATGAGACAAATAGGGTGTCCCATCCTTTAGAGTTGAGCGAAGTTGAATCGCGAAGTTCCTCAAACTTATAAATGTTTAATTTATCAAAATAAAACAGAGACGATTACAGACTAATGACAGGTAGATCGGCAACAAACTGCGTCGCTACCATATTCTGAATAGCAAACCTTACCCTGCTGAACACAAAATTATGTCCCTCAACACGCATGGTGTTACTACTTACCACATGCTGAATCTAGGGGTGTGAATTTCTAACACGACACGAACCTAACACGAAATTCACGGGTTTAGGTTTAGTCTAAACGGGTTCGGGTTAGTTTTAGGTTGAACCCATTTAGTTAAGCGTGTCGGGTTCGGGTTAACCCGATCGAGTTGACAGGTTGACCCGTTTAACCCATTTATATTATATTTTATTTTTTATAACATATTTTATGTCAAAAATTAATTTGCGTGTGTATGTCATGCATAATTATAACTTAAAAAAAGAGATTGACATAAGGTTTTATAATTAAAATGCAATATATTATATATATTTGTGTTTTTTAGTTAAATTTTAATATATTAATTTGCAAAAAAAAAATTAAAAATTTGAAAATTCGGGTTGGATGGGTCGTGTTCGGGTTAACCTGCTAATATTCGGGTTCATATGTATGACAAGATTTTCAGGTTCGGGTCGGGTTCGGGTTGGTCTAAAATTTTCGGGTCGGGTTGAACCCGCGAACCCGACCTGTTTAGCACTCCTAGCTTAACCCGCTTGAGAAATCACACAATATTAGAGACGAAAATATTATTGAATTGAGTTCAAATTATGTAGCAAACTATTATTGGATTTCTTTTCCCTAAAAATGATAACACACCCTTTAATATTGCTTCAATGTCCATTATAATGGAATTCGACTTCCAATCTCATAAAGGAGCACCAATTAGACATCATATCACTAGAGTAGAAACTTTATGGTATTACTCCACTTAATAAATCATACATTTATCAATAAACATATCTCTTGTTAAGTTTTAGACCATTTATTAAGGAGAAAGTCACGTAAGAAGCTATTTTCTTTTGTGGGTTATAGATCAGTGATTATGTCCAAATACCTTGGTCCCTATATACTTGTTTATAAGATCACTCGGTGTGGGGGTCGTCCAGGCCCGGCCTGGCTTGGCGACGCCCCTAACACCGCCTCGGGTGGATGATCGTCATCGTGGGCGTACGCTGCAAGACGTTGGAGACGAGCCTTGAATTTTAAATATTTAGCCGTTGAACGGCTATTAGATTAAAGAAAAAATTAAATTAATAAATTTACCTATAAATGCACCAATACCATCCCACTTTTTTACACATTTTATCCACCTCTATCTCTCAAATTTATAAAATCATTACCATTTCTTTATAATTCTTCAACTTTTTATAAAATTATTCAACTTTCGCCATGGATCAATACAACCCGAGCAACCCGCACCCGAACCCAAACCCAAACCCAAACCAAAACATTTTTTCGGTACCCGGCTACTATCCTAGTATGGAACTAAGTTGGTCAACGTCACAATTTTCGTACAACACTTTTGGGGGGTTTTCAACAAACCCCCAATGCATTTTCGCCAATGAGCCAAGTGCAACAAATGCAGTCGGTGCAACAAATGATGATGCGAAGCCCGTTCAATTCGCAATTTCCATCCCAACCACAATATTCCCAACACCGGAGTCTCCCCAACCACAACCCGAAGAGGATGACGTTCATGAATTTGTGTCGGAGACCCAACCGCAATCGTATAAACGAAAAAAGGGAAGCAACATATGGTTGAGAAAGATAAACCTTCGAAAGGGAAGGCGAAACTTTGGACGAAGATGGAGGAGAAGGCGTTAGCCAAGGCGTGGGTTAGCACTTCCAAAAGCCCTATTATCGGTATATAACTTTTGCTATATTTTAAAAATATACCAAAAATTTATAGATTATACTTTTTTTAATATAACTTTGCTACAATTTAAAAATATAGGTAATAACCTAACCGGCGAGGGGTTTTGGAAAGAAATAATGTCGAAGTTTCTTGCGATAATGGAACAAGGTCATTATCACGACATCGATTCCATCTCTTCCAAGTGGATAAAGATGCATCCGGTCGTTAACCGGTTTTCGGCGATTTATAATAACTTGTATATTGGTCGCCGTAGTGGGATGAGTGATGAAGACGTCTTCAAAGAGGCGATGCGTAGATACGCATCGGACTGTTTTCCCCCACGTACGTGCTTAGGAAATTTTGCGAATCAGTAACAAGTGGGCGCCGGTTCCAAATGAGGTTGCAACGGCTAAATGAACAAAAACCTCGGAGACTGGTAGTTATAGTGCGGGGGGCTCAGACGCGCGATGTCAAATAAATATATAAACGACGAGTCCGAATTTGACGATGAAGAGTTTTTGGTTCGAGAGGAGGAACGTCCCCGGGCATGGACAAATCAAAAAGGGCGGCAGCTGCAAAAAACAAGCCGCAACGGGGGGCAGTTCCAAAATGGACGAGTTTATGGCTCAGTTCAAAGCGTTCACCGAGGTCACGACCCAAAAGGCAAAGGCGAAGGAACGTGAGGTCGAAGAACGGGTTGGGTTGAAGCATGAGTAAAACAAGTATAAAGAGTGGGAGATCATGACAGCAGACATAAACTCGTATCCGGAAGAAGATCGACCGATTTTGCCAAGAATGAAAGAAAAAAATCGCAAAAAAAGTGGAGTTCATAGGATTTTTTAGGTTATGTTTTTATTTTTTTCGGTTATTTTTTGATTTTTTTACGTTTTTTAGGTTATGTAATGTGTGGTTTTTAATAGTAATAGTTTATTTTATATAAGTAAATGTTTGTAACTAGTTTAATTAAAAAATAAAAATAATTTAACTAGGTGGGGTTGGATTATCACCCATTTTCTTACTTCCATCATTGGAGGAGCGTCCTCTAAGGATTCTGACGTGTATGCTGACGTGACGGGTCGTCTTCCAGGAAAGCCCGTCACCTACACCAAGTAGCCTAATAACTTACGCACAATAATAGTATATAGAAAACATAACAGATAATACTACATAAAAAATACCTACCACAAATACATGGTTTGGGCTAAATGCATCCTCAACTTTACTTATTATATCAATCCTCAGCTTTACTTATTATATCCCCCTCAAATATCAAATCAATGTCTTGTTTGTTGTCTTGTTTTGTTTTTAGAAAGTTAAATATAAATTCTAGTTGTTTTTCTCGATACATGGGGCGCCATATTTGATGGAGACTTCTAGTTGTTTTTCTCGATCATGTTAATAAAATAAATAAAAAAACACTCGAAAAAGATTTAAAGTCTTTGACTTAGATCAAGTGTAACTGTAACTCTGTAAGAGTGGAAGAGATACCATTCGGTTCGGTGACCTTTGAGTTTTTCGGTGAATCAATTTGCTGATCATGGAGACACCTCTTCATATTTTTGATAGTGGGGAATAATGAGTACGGTGACTACTCACTGATCTGGGGAAAAGAAAAGATAGAGGAGAGAAAGAGAATGTTAATGGTGAGTTTCACTCACTTTTAATCAATTAAATATTTATCTTTTTAAAAAAAAATTGTTTATCACTTTTCATGTGGAGAGCACTCCTAGTGTTTAAATGCAAAATAAAGAGTTTAAATGGAAGTTGATATGATATCATATTATTGGTTAGGAAAAAAATTTACCACTCTTCGTTTAAAGAGCACCCCTTCCATCTTAATAAAATTAGAGGGGATGGTGTGTTTAAAGACATTTAAGAAAACTTTTATTATTTAGATAATTTTATATATACCTATAAACTTGTAAAATATTATATATACTCAGGCAAAATTATAAATATCGTATATACCTTTTCAAAATTGTTGAAATATCATATATACCAAACTCATTAAATACAATTTAATAAAAGACAATTTTCCCTTATTTTTCTAAAACTTTGAAATCTCATATATGACCGTTAACTCCGAATATTATATTTACTCATTTTGTAGCATAATTATAGTTTAAATATTATATGTAGAGTATTCTATTGCTTATGGGTAAAAATAAAAAGAGATAAAAATAATAATGTATAAAAATAAATCTAAGATAAAATGTGCTATATATAAATATAAAATTAAAAGATTAGCATATATGAAACTTAAAGTTAACAAATTAGTGGTAAAATAATCCTTTATACTTGAAGTTAACAAATTTGTGTTAAAATAATCATTTATTAGGTTGTTTTTAATAAATTGGGTATATATGATATTTTAACTACTTTGTAAGAGGATATATGAGTAAGGACATATATGATATTATAAGTTTTGGTTAGGTATATACAAAATTTTTAAACTTTGGAGAGAATGCTCGAATAGTCCCTATTGTTTGGTCAAATTTCACCTATAATCCTCACATTCTAAAATTACACATATAGTATCCAACTTTTGCACGCTCGTTCTCGAATAATCCTTGACATGAATGTAGTTAGTTTTTAAGGTTAAATGAATGTGAAATGACATGATTCCATTTTATATTAAAAAAACTAATACATAAAACATTTAAAGATTAAAAAAATACATATGGGCCTACCCTAATTCCCTCTTTCTCTCTAACTAGAACCATAGCCTCTACCTCTTCTCCACCCCCACCTCTTCTTTCACCAGTAACCACCGCCTACAACCAATCTCCACCCTCCTCCACCTTCATTCCCATAGAACTTAATCGTCTCCTCCATCATAACTCGCTGCAAATCGCCAGAATTACATAGGGGTTCAAACCTGCAACTCCTCGTTTGTTTTAATCAAACCCGAAGAATCTGAAACCCATCCCATCCAAGAGCACTTCTTGGGATATAATGGGTCAGACTAGACATGTACAAATCGTTTTTTTTTTAAACCGGGTCCGGTTAAAAACCGGTTTCGGTTTTTTTGTTTTAAAAAAAACCGGTTATTGAATAACCAGTTTCGGTTAATGACCGGTTTTTTTTAAATATACTAACCGGTAATAACCGGTTGTAACCGGTTATAGAAAACCGATTTTATAAAAACCCGGTTAATTTGATTAAAAACCGGTTTAAAAATAGGTTAAAAAACCGGTGGGTTGAATTTTTTTTATTTTCTTGGTTTATTTTTTTTATGGCCGAAAATGAAGTATTGTAATATAAAAGTTAACTACGAAAATCTAAAAATTTAAATTATAATATGATTAACCTTTGAAACAAACGATTGTTACATAACGTTGAACCGTGGAAGTACGAACGATAAACGAAAAAAATTAAGGGGGTACACTCAAAATATTAATCCGCAAGAACGTCCACACTTATATATATATATATTGTTTTAGTGGGACTACAATAGAAATAATATATCTTGAGCTTCGTTTATTCTTCTTCGCTTGAACCCGAAGTTGAACTATTGCGAAGGAATTCATCCAATGCGGCTTCTTCATCGGTCATTGGGGTTGTCAATTAGGCTTGGACCTCGTCCTCGTACACTTCGCCTTCGTATTCCAATTCATCCTTGAGTGTGCATATGTGTTGACATCTTTCCGCCGCATCCAAGTAATCTTTCAAGCAAATCAACATCTCAACCGCCTTTTTTGTTAGTCGAGTCCTCCTTATCGAGATCACCCTGCCACTAATAGAAAAAGCACTTTCCAAAGCTACCGTGGAAGCTTGGACCGTTAGTAAATCTCGGGCCATTGTGGCTAAGATCGGAAATTGATCTTACTTACTTTTCCACCAAGCCAACAAATCAAAATTTTAAACTCGTGTGAAGTCATTGTTTGTAGAAAGTTCGACCCACCATACAGACCAAGTTCGCTACTAGTGGTGTTACCACGGTACATTTGACTCGACTCATCAAACAATTGGTTATAAACATACAAATCTTGGTCTTCCATACTAGAAGAACCTTCGCCGAAAGCGGCATTTCTCATCGACTCGTGAATGTGTGACGTGGTTGCACCATATTTTATTACATAAACGTCATACATTCTTGAAAGTTGATCGTTGAAACGAATTTTTGCGGCTTCACCAAAGTTAGGGTCTCGATCGGTGTTTAAATTCAACTCGTTTGCAATTTTTTCAATCAAAGACCCGGTACCAAAAACGTTAAAGCAAGGGTTTAAAGCGGCGGTACAAGTGAAACCGCCGGTAGTTCGCTAAAATATTTTCTTAGTTTTTCCTTCATTGTTTCCGCCATATCACAATATGGCCTACCTCTAACCGCCATCTCGTTTAATTTTAAACACATTTTAAACAAATTGTGAAGCACCAAAGAACTTGTAAGATAATAGACACCCGATAAAGTTTTTGTTGATGTTTTGAAAACTTGAAGCAATTGTGTAACCGTTTCAATAGTAGCCCAACCCGATGGATGGTAAGGAGAAACCTTCCTACGACTAGACAAAGACTTATGAAATTCTATTAAACTTTCTTTTTGCAAAATAGTCTTTTCAAACATGGTGCAAGTCGAGTTCCATCTATGAGCAACGTCCCAATTGGGTCCTAAGCATATTCGACCCGCTTCCTTACACATTGTTTTATATTTTGAATGTCTACATGTGTTACTATATATATGACGTAACATTTTTTTGAAAGCTTCATTTTGTGGTCAATAACCTTTAAACCGTCTTGAACGGCCAAATTAATTATGTGTGCAATACATCGACTATGGAAAAAAAATACCTTCACAAATCGGTTAGTATTTTAATTTTAAATACATTACCGAAACCGTATTGTTTGAGGCGTTGTCAAAAGATATTGAAAAAATTTTGTTTTCCAATTTGTATGTTGCAATACATTTGTCGATTGCTTTATAAATAGCTTCACCGGTGTGAGGGTAATCAAATAATTTAAAAAAAATTGTGCGTTTCATCATTTGCCACGTCGACGGTTCAATCCAATGGGCGGTGACTCAAATATATGAGTCGGGTGAACCGTGCGGTACGGACCAAACATCGCTAGTCAAGTTAACATCAGTTTCTAATTTTTCAAAATAAGAAATTAATTCTTGTTTAGCATTTTTCCACAATTTCAAACAATCTCTCCTAAGAGTAGCACGACTTACATGGGTGTATCGTGGTTGGAGAGTTCTTTGAACCATCTTTGTGTACCGTTGTTTGTCGAAAGTGTTGAACGACAAACTTTCTTGGATTACAAACTTCGTCATTTCCTCCATAGCCATTTCGTAATTGTAGGCGAACAAAGAAGCACCTTCACTTGCCATGGAGCTTTGACCATTAGCGGGTTGTTGTTTCAACGCCCTGCAAAACGGTTTTTCGATGTGTTGTCTCAACGTGGTGTTTGCGGTTTCGGTGTAGAAACCATTACAATGGTGACAACGCGATTTTTTTCTCCCGTTGGCCATCTCGCACAAATCGAAATGTGCCCAAACTTCGGGATTGTGCTTCGTTGGAATAACACGAATCACCATGTCCGTTGTAGACTTGCCAATGTGGACCAAATCATGAGCACTAGAGCTTGCCATGCTTTTTCAAGAAATATCGAACAAGTTGAGTGTTTTTTAGAGTTTTTGAAGGTTTAGAGAGTGGTGTGCTTGAATCCAAACACCCACAACCCTTATATACTAGTTGGGGATGATTTTTAGGCCAAAATAAGTCCAAAAAACGGCTAGGAGCCTCCCAAACGGTCATATGACCGTTATTATAACATTACCGTTTTTAACCGGTTTTAAAAACCGGGTTTTTATAACGTTATCGGTTAACCAGTTTGAAAACCGTTTTTTTGGAATAACCGGTTTTTAACCGGTTTTAAAATTAACTGGTTTCTTAACCGGTTTAGGTTGTAAAAATTCGAACCGGTGGGTAACCGGTATAACCGGTTACTACCCGAACTGGTTTAAAAAACCGGTAAAAAAACCAGTTTTGGTTTTTTTTTTCCGGTTTCGGTTGCTTAACCGGTTTTTTTAAACACGTCTAGGTCAGACCTTGTTTCTGGGTTTGACCCGCAAAGTGTAGTGAATGAGCGTATGCCCGTGAGTTCTTCCCCATCAACATAGCTCAAGAAAATCTCTATTTTGTTTTTTTTTGAAAATTCAGGGCAAAATCATAGTGATGTAAACCTAAGGAGTGTGGATTCTTATAAACGGGGTTTGTTGCTTCTTTCTGATTATTTTCTAAGTCTTCTGATGTTCGGAAGCAGTATAACAACTTCTGGTACAGGAATACTTGTAGTGGAATATGTAGACGTCAATCTTGAATTAAAAAGATAAAGATAAAAATGTGTTGTAGATAATTACGGTGAATTATTTATTAAATCTTTATAAGGATAATTGTTAGTTCGAATTAGATAATTTTATCTAGTTGGTTTATTTATTTATATTAATAGATTTTGAGTCAGAAACAAATTTAATATAAACAGAGGTTAAGGATATTGTAATAGTGTGCTCTCATTATTTAATAATAAAAAGAGTCGAACAAGTTCGTTCAAATCTTGTTTATATGTTCGTTCAAGGGCCTGATTCCCAACAATTGGTATCAGAGCGTAATGATTTTAAGTCGTTTTCCTAGGAGGGGAAGGAGCCCCTCTCGGGGCTGCAATGGTGGTGCAACAGTCGGGAAAAAAAGCCAGCAAGTTTTGGAGAGTTATTTGTGTAAGGCGAGTCTTCACGGAGATAAAATAAGTCGATATGTTAGTAATGTTCCATGCGGTTAATCAAAGTGATAATGGGGTTTGTACATGCTTGAATTAATTCGTTTGGATGGAGAAACATGGATTTTGTGGGAAAAAATACAAGGTGGAACACGAGATGATGGCAGCTTTCAACTTTTGTGGGGGTACAAAATAACTCATCATGGTAATATTGCATCGGTGATATTTTTTTTTGGATAGTTTCGTGGACATAACTCATAATTTTATAATAAAAATTATATAAATAAATATAAAAATTACAAAGATATTTACTTTACATAATTTTGGGAAATTATAGTATTCGTACCGTATACAAATCATACAAAATTAAATATGCAATACAATATATTTAGATAAATCGATTCAAATCGTTGTCTTCAACAAGAGCCTTAACCGTGTCTTCTTGTATGGTCTGTTGTGTGGGCTTCAACGAGGTCATGAACCACATCTTCGTATACAATAATTTTCTACAAAATGAACAAAACAAGTGTTGACGGTTGTGGCTGAGGCACGTGTTCAACACACTTCGCTTAAAACAGATTTCGTGCCTCTACTAAAGATAACGCGTCTGTCTCCCAGGGTACAATAGCCGGAGCAGTCTGTACTGCCGGAAAGGCCACGCGCCCGAGGTTACACTGCATAAAATTATTGTGTTAGAACTTGTGGAAAAATAATCATATGAAGGAGATGAAATTAAGTAGAGACAACTTATCTCTCTAAGTACCCAACACATAGGTATTCAAGTATCTCTTCTTTTTCAAGAACTCTCCATAAATTCACATGTTTTTTTTGTATTACTTCTCTTGTATTTTGTAAGCATTTCTCTCTCTCAAAATGAGGCACATATAGTATTTTTACAAGAGTTGAGAATAAATGAAAGGTCTCACTTAATTAGTTATTTTATTAGAGACATAAACTTTAATAATAACAAATAAATTGACATAAAAACTCTATTCAAGAGTATAATATTTAATTCACCATACGAAGAGTTTAATTAGTAATTATAATTTTACCAAATTATAATTTCACTAAATTAATATCCATTCACACTACATAAATTTCCAACAATCCCCCACATGAAAGGAGATCGTTCAAAACACATATTTCCAATGGAACCTCGATAGTTGAGTATTGCCGGATAAGTAGGTGTTCACTTTGAACTTTCCATTGTGAAGCATACTTAGTCTCCTAGCGGTTTATAGACGCGATGTTCTTGAACAAATCCCCATTTGTGTAGACGACAATACACTTCACACAATACTCTCCTTAGTTGGGTCATCCCCTCATAGTTGTGTCCAATAATGGTCGTAGAACACTTTCCTGGTTCTGCGAGAGCTCTAGAAATTGTGCCCCCAATTCCATTCGAAGCGACCCCACTTCTCTCTAACATAGGCGATTCTCTTTAAATCATTAAAAGCATCGTGGTTACCATGATTATGGAAAATCATTTACCACATAAGATGCTTAGCCTCATAATTTATCACTGAATCTCATAGGAATGAACTAGGACGTATTTAAACACCCTTTTATCGGTTAGGGGGTGTATATAACCATATAAACTAGCTTATTCATATCAGCTACGCCCCCACAGTGACCACCCTTAGGCATATGAATTCGTTATCCTATTGAACTTAGATCTTGAGATCTCCAGTCAACTAAGTTGGGTTTCCTTCACACACCCTTTTTCCATGGGCTTTAGTCTCATTCCACAATTTGATCTCTAATAAACCCTCATGTTGTTGGATCCATAACACCATCTTTGACTTTGTCTAGTCATTACAAATAACTTTGCGTATTTGAGATCAGTTGTCATGATGTGTAGTTAACTCGTAAGTTAATTTTGCTTATAGTCAATTTCTAAGACTATAACCTCAGTGGCCATCTGAATCTAGTTATAATATATGTCTTTGTATGATACGCGTATCATTTAAGGCAAACACACCTCCATTATGCACTACGACTTTTGTGTCCTCCACTTAGTCGTTTGTTTGCAATGTTAGATTTGATTACAAAATCCTTATTGCCAAAATTTTATGGTACAAATGCAAGACACCCCCACATTTAAGTCTAATTGGATAACATCCGGATTGGGTAATGAAAACCATTTCTACATACCCTTATAGGGTTGTTTTTCTTGAATGGGATCCTCCCCCACATTTCTTGCCATTTGATCAACATTTCCGTAACTTCACTTATAACGACATTTATACTCATATGATTGAACAAGATCAACTGTAAGACCCTATCTTATTATATTGAAATTTCTATAAAAATTTCGCAATTTTTCGATTAAATAAAAATACACGTCATTACAAATTTTCGAGTTCATTAAAAATTTAAGAACATTTAACATTTTGACATGTCATTACCGATTAGTTCCATAACAATGAAACCAAATGCGGAAGCTTGATCTTTGATCGTGTTCAGTTCTTTATAACGCTTGATCATTGTCCAAAGATGCTTTCGATATCCTAAAACTAAAATTTGTAATTAGTTAATATTATCACAAATAAGGGGGAAGTGCAACATAACTAATTTAACAAATTTTCAAAATCAGAAAAATTTAAATCGTTGGTGGCGTCGGCAACGGCATTAAGCCGCGTCGGCGACGCCATGTGTATAATAGCGTCGGAACAAAACTGCCATCGACAGTAACATTGGACGTCGGACAAACGCACGGCGTCAGAGACGGCCAAGCATAGCGTCGGCGACGCCCTCTTCTGCAGCAGTTTTGCTGCTGGGTTATTTAGCTTGTTCGTTCGACCCGTTTCAAGTCCCGTACTTTTAAACACGACTTAGGGCTTGCGGAGACGTATCCGTATAACACTATTTTCTGCTTTCATTCAGCAGTTGTCTTCCATAAGATACGATTGATCACCGTAGCATAAAGTATTTTACCGTAAGTATTTCCGTCATGCCGTTTTATTACGAAAACTTCCGTAATTTATTAAATTTAAATCCGTTTACGATGAAACTTGTGTCTAAATATCCGTAAAATGTTTTCTTACATATTTATCCCGGAATCCATAACCCAGATTCCTAACTTTTGTGAATTGCACAACCATTACCCGGTTTATGCGCATATTCGTTTTGACCCGTTAAGGGACTTAAGTACATAGGTTTAGATCTCACTCTTTCTTCTCTTATATCTTATTTTCACCCTAAGATTTATCTTTATCTTCCACCACAACTATACTTGTGGTAGATTTATTATCATAAAAATCATTTTATCCAATTCCTACCCTTCGGTTCGACAATATACGCAAAGGACCCATGTAAAGACATTAAACCAAAAAGGTTTATACTTTTCACCTTTACACTACCGAAAGGGTTTTCTAAATTATAAAAATCATTTTTAAACTACCCTTAAGGTCGTTTGCTTGTTTTTATTATACGAGGGCATTTTGGTCAACTTAGGCTCCCTTTTTACGGCGAAGGACTTTAAATAGCAAGCTTTGACCAAAAGAACACATTTTAACCATAATCTTAATTAAAATCATTATGTTCATTCATGACTCCTTTAACTTTCACCGGACCTTAAATTCTCAATGAGAATTTGACCCATTAGACGTACCTGACTCGAACCCTAGCATTGATTACTAATTAATAGCAACGCGTATCATACGCTATTTCTCTGTGAGCACAGAACTCTACAAGCAATCGTTAGCTATTATTTTTAAATGGTGATGACTCCACCATTTGACCCATTTGGCCTAAATGACCATTTTATCATTATGAGATGGTATTTATTTACCATCTTACCATTTAATCCGTTTCGGTTTACGGCATATGATCATATTACTAAAAGTCGTTTCTTAATTGTTCGATACATTACGACTCTCGCCATAAAGTGTCCCTTTTCGAAATTAAATATTTATTAGTCGTTATATGACTAAATTACTGTTTTACACTTTATATCATCAATTATGGTTTATTACCATTTTTCACTTGTTCCGACTCATATCATTTCACGTCGGAACATCATGTTTCCATTAATAGTTTACCTTGATCATAACCATTACTACAAGTAGATGTTCTACTAGAAAAATGTAAGTTTCACTTACATTAAGTCCGTTCATGCTTTCTCACACCTTTGACCCGTTTGACCAATTCTTCTCCAAGCTTCCACCTAGCTCGTCAAGAGTCAAACTATAATACAATATTCATAAGATAGCTAGATTAGTCATCAATACCATGACCATCACCCTTCTGGACTTTTCTACCATTTTTCATCTTTGATTCAATTATAGGCCGGTTTGTCTTTTAAAAGTCAAGCTACCGTTTTACATATATATATATATAACTAATAAGTTGAATAAAACTCATTAGGCATTTTACCTAACACTTAGTGGGCATCATTTTTAAGCCACCAATTTGGCTAACTTCTTTCACCAAATTTACCTTATTTCTTTCAATTTGTCATGTTTACACAATTATTAACATCTAGTTAGGAAGACTTTTAAATCATCATAACTAATCCCTCAAATTATCATAATAGAATTTGGGGATTTTATTTTTATCATAAAAATCCATTTCACTACATACATGGACTTTAATCCAAACATCAATTTAGCCAAGTATCTCATATTTTCTTGTATATATGAACACCATATGCATGCTTAGACATTACTATAACATCAACCTCATTCTAACATCAAAACCACTTTATGTCATGTATAATCACTTGACCTAGTCTCTAGATTATTCAAATATTTCATCTACACTAGTAAGTATAATGATCATCAACACAAATACATCGTCAATTTCATAAAACTAACAATAATTTCGAACTCAAGGTTATCACCTTCAAGTTCTTCTTCACACAAAGTTGATGAAATCAAGTTTTACAACATATCTTATGATCCCCCTGCTTTTGGTGATCAACAATTTACATTCATGCAGGAATTTGAGGCTCAATTCCTCATTCAGTTTTATGATTTAGCTCACTAAGGGTTTACCCCTTTTTCTCCTGCTCAACATCGACCAAACACAGTCAAGTGTGTGTTTCTTGTTTTTTTTATTTTAAAGATATTAGTTTCAGATTTGGCAATTTTAGTCCCTCCCCAATGTTAGTTCTTGCACATTATAGTTTGTAACTACGTTATATTCCTAGTTGTCTATCTCTTGTAAATTATCGACAGACATGATAACTCTATTTTTTTAAGTTCGGGAATGCCACTACCCGACTTAAATTATGTCCTTGTAGCCCGTGCCTGTCCACCCCGACCTGCAACGGAAAAGGTGATCGAGGCATGATTGGGTTATCATCAAAGCTCATGACATTTATTATAACGTTTCATATTCATTAATACATTTTAATGGGAAATATACAATCATAATTACATCATGTCCTAAACATCAATCTAGGCTTCATTGTTTTCTTCTAAGGCATTTCCTATGTTTTCCTTGCTTCATCCTGTTCACCTGTATCATGTGTAAAAATGGTTTTTGGATCAACAAAAAGTTGGCGAGTGAATCCTATGAAAAACATTTGAACAAGTTTATTTAATTGATTATAAAATAAAGTGCACAACCACACATGAGTATAAATAGATGTAAACTTATTCACCAATCATTTAATATTAAATAATGCACACATGAACAATAATGGATCGTTTTGAGGCACGCGTTGCTCAACTCGTCTCCCACGAGGAACTGATGGGCCTAATGAATGATTTGCATATACTTGACAATATGAAATACATAACTACAAACAATATAAACTAAATAATACACACACGAACAATAATGGATTTGTTTTGAGGCACGCGTTGCTCAACTCGTCTCCCACGAGGAACTGATGGGCCTAATGAATGAATTGCATATAACTTGACAATATGAAATACATAACCACAAACAATATATACAATCTAAGTTTAGATCACAATATGGTATGGCACAAGTTTAAATAAACGAGTTAATTTTGGTGACACATGACACACCCCAAAACGTGTAATTAAAAAGGGGAGTTGTAAGATTCACTCACATTGGGTGCGTTCGGTTGATGATGTTGAATACGCACGAAGTTGGATTTAACCACGAGTGAAACTAACCTAGATAATAACATAATGGTTTGGTAAATAAGCGGATTTTATTAATCAATTTTAGTAGGATGATTGGATATATTTTTGTGAGTTTAAGGCTATTTTCTAACCTTAAAAACGTTATGTTTAAGTATTTTTAAATAAAATAAATAAATAAAAATAATAAAAAATGTTGACTTTTTGGGACCGTTGACCGTTGACTTGTTGACCGGTTAGACTGTGTAATTGTGTGCGCCGGGTGAGGCTCGAACCCGAGACCTCCCGTTCGCGTGCACGCAGCTCTACCAACTGAGCTACGTGTCTAACCCGAAATAATTCTGTTTTTAATTATATTTATATACTAATTGAATTAAACCGAAAATCATTTATTTTTAAAAACGATTTTAATGCATCGAACCGGTGTTCTCCACAGGTCTCGAACCCGGGACCTGTGGTTTAAGTTAACACACAGTCCACCGCTGGACTGTGTGTCTAACTTGGTAACTCTGATTTTTATTATACTTATATACAAACTAAATAATTTCATTTATGTTTTATATAAAAAGTTTGATAATTGCCCGAACCAGTGCGGTAGTCCGGACTCGAACTCGTGACGTGTGATTAAACGTTCACACAGTCCACCACTGGACTGTGTGTCTATGTTGGTTATTATTCCGGTTTTTATTAAACTTAACATCTATTGCAGTGAATCCGGTTCAGTTAAAAAAAGAACATTTTTATTAAGGCGCGTGTGCGTGGGACAAGAGTCGAACTCGAGACGTAAGCGTGTTTTATTTGCACACAGTCCACCACTGGACTGTGTGTCTAACCCGAGATATATCTTGATTTTAATTAAACATATACAATACGAATCTTCGTCTTCTTCGTCAGACTTAACCAGAAACGGAAGTCCGACTGGTTCATCGATTTTAATCAAGTTCTTTTAGTGTTTTGCGCTTAATTACATGTGCGATTAATAAAAGAACGAGAGATTAAGTGTAAGGTATACCGAACTGGACTACTCTGTTTCACCGGCGAAACTCCGGTGACAGCAAGCTATTCCGGCGACGTGTGTCCTGCGGCAGAGGGTCTTCAACGAGCTTGAGATGAATGTGGGTGACTTCGGTATGAGCTCTGGGGGTTCAGTAAGGCACAGAGGTGAAAGGGTCGGTTTTCCGGCGAGTTGTAGAAATTTCCGGCGAGTGGAATTACGTCGGGAAAATGTGTGATTGTGAGCGAAAAAGCTAATAGAGGTTAGAGGGGGTATTTATAGGGCAGAACATCGACGTATTTAGTCCGTTTTCCGTCTTGATTCGTCGGTCAATAAGTTTTCCGGCAGTTATGACTTGCGTCGCGGGTTCAGACGTCGGTTATAACCGATGTAGTAGTTAAAGCTTTGGTTAAAACTGAAGAAACCGTCCAATCTCGGCGAAATCGTCGGGATTTCCGACGACTGCGATTGGGCGCGTCGGTTTTGATTTCGAGACTTATAGTATGTATTAATTGTTTCCATTAATTAACAAGAAACACAAGTGGCGGAGTGGTTGAGCGTGTGTGTGTTAAGTCATTGCTGAATCCGGTTGACTGACCCGGGTTCGAAACCCGGCAGCAACCTTTTATTTTTAAACCACTATTTTTAATACTTTTTCAAATATAAATTATATATTCCAATATACTTATTAATTATGTATCATTTAAAATTAATTTGGGCATTAATTACGCAATAAAATTTTTAACTGATTGTTCGGTTAATAAACGGAGCGGGTTTGGTAAATCCGGTTTTTGACGGATGTTACAGTATCCCCTGCTTTTTAGAAATTTCGTCCCAAAATTTAAGTAGTGATATATTTGTCTAAAAATGATGGTGTTTAGTTTGACAGTTACATGTTTAGAAAAAGTAAAAGTTTAAGTTTTTGTTTGAGGCGGTAACGTCCCTTGTAAGGGTTAAGTACCCTGTTACAGGAATCGCTTTTTGTTGCCTACGGTAAAAATATTGATAAGCAGAGTTGATTCACTAAATATGATATCATGCGTAGGAGTTTTGATATGTTTGGGAAGATATGGTTATATCCTAAAGCAAAACTTCTAGTACTACAACCTACATGGAACTTCTCATAACCGTCTAACAACGCCTCTGATCCTTTGACAAGAATACTTATATATAGGAAGTACCAGCGGCGTATCCACCATATTCTTGTCAAATTTTCATTGGTTTTATCAGTAAGTTATGATTGGTTCTATGATGTGACTCTAGAACATAAATAAACGCCACAACCAATGTACCAAGAAATTACTAAATCCTACATAGAACTTCTCATAACCGCCTGACAATGCCTCTGATCCTTTGAAAGAATACTTATATATAGGAAGTACCACCGGCGTATCCACCATATTCTTGTCAAATTTTCATTGGTTTTATCAGTAAGTTATGATTGGTTCTATGATGTAACTCTAGAACATAAATAAACACAACAACCAATATTTGAGTCCACATTCTGATAGCATACATGTTTGAATGGTGAAAGTTCCTCTCTCGTTTGTTATGATGGAGAGGTTAGTTTATGTAGAAATAGAATACAATCCAATTTCTTTAAATGGCGAGATGATATGAATGTAACACAAATTTCAACCAAGACAATACTAAATCCTACATGGAACTTCTCATAACCGCCTGATAATGCCTCTGATCCTTTGGCGAGAATACTTATATATAGGAAGTACCAGCGGCGTATCCACCATATTCTCGTCAAATTTTCATTGACTTTATCCGCAGTTTATGATTAGTTCTATGTGACTCTACAACAAACACAACAACCAATACTTGAGTCTTAATTATGATAATATCCATGTTTGAATGATGACAATACCTCTCTCGTTTGTTGTGATGGAGAGGTTAGTCATTGTGGAAGTGAGACATAGCTCAACTTCTTTAAATGATGAAATTGAAATACACCGAAATGTATGATGAACAAACTTTGACCAAAACATTCTAAATCCTACATGGAACCTCTCATAACCGCCTGATAATGCCTCTGATCCTTTGACAAGAATACTTATATATAGGAAGTACCAGCGGCTTATCCACCATATTCTTGTCAAATTTTCATTGACTTTATCCACAAGTTATGATTAGTTCTATGTGACTCTACAACAAACACAACAACCAAAAGATCGTATTGCATGTACTGAAAATGAAAAATGTCTGTGCGATCAAGGCTCAATCAAACGGAGCCGATCGTATTGCATGTACTGAAAATGAAAAATGTCTGTGCGATCAAGGCTCATTCAAACGGAGCCGATCGTATTGCATGTACTGAAAATAATAAATTTAATCTAAACAATAATCACACAAACAGTTTATACATGTAACCTCTCATAACCGCCTGATAATGCCTCCGATCCTTTGACAAGAATACTTATATATAGGAAGTACCAGGGGCGTATCCACCATATTCTTGTCAAAATTTCATTGGCTTTATCCTTAAGTTATGATTGGTTCTATGTGATTCTAAAACATAAAGAAAAACATAAAACTAAACGATTGGAGTTGAATCTTGATTTTCGGTGAAGAGGACTAGTTGGGTGGTTTCGTTTGGGCCGTCATTATCTTCAACAGGATTGGCGTTGATGTTGAAAACTCTTCCTCTTGCTGGTGGCCTAGTGATTGGGTTTTCTTGATTTACTTGGTTAACTGGGTTTGATTGAGCTTGAGCGTTGATGATGTTAAACAATTGAGGGCACGTGTTTCTAAAGTGGGTAGGGTCGCCACAATTGAAACAAGCTCGAACATAAGGTAACATGGGGTATTGAGGTTGTTGATATGTTTGGATCATATTTTGAGTATGGGGTGTGGTTTGGTTTTGAGGGGTGCGGCAAACCTTGCTCAAATGACCATAGCGTCCACAATTCGCACATAGTCGACAAGGTAAGGTAGATGGATGGTGATAAAAACAGGTGTTACATCGAGGGTGAGGTCCAAGGTATGGTTTCTTATTTGGGTAAGTTGAGTTGGGTGCTACTTGAATGATTGGGATAGCTTGGATGGGTATGGCGTGTGAAATTGGTTGATTACGTTGGATAGTAGCGAAAAGTTGCCCGTCTCTTTTTCTCTTAGAAATGGGTTGAGAAGGGGATTCGGTTTGGGTGGAGTTTGAAGTTTCAGTCGATGCCTTATCCTTCTTCTTCTCCTCCTTGAAGTCTTTGTTCCGGATTCGGTTCTCGGTGAGCTCTGTAGCTAGCTCCATTGCTGCTTCCAAAGTTGCAGGCGTGGTACTTATTACAGAGTCTTGAATCTTTGACGGAAGACCTCGAATGTAGTGCTCGATTAAACGGTAGAGGGGAGTGAACAAGTTGGGAACCATTTGATTTAACTCGAGGAATCTTTTGTTGTATGTGATGTGGTCGCCTTCCTTTTGCTTCAACGAATAGAACTCATCTTCTAATTTCTTGATTTCGCTCCTTGGGCAAAACCGTCTTGTCATGATTTCCTTCAACTCTTCCCAAGTCAAAGTCATAGCATCGTCAACGCCTCGTTTGGCCTTCTCTGTATTCCACCAAGTAAGTGCTATTCCATATAAACGACCGGTAGCATATCGCACTTTGCGATTATCGGGGCAATCGCAATTTAGAAAAGTGTTCTCCATTTCTTCAAACCAATGGAGGAGAGCGGTGACACCTTCAGTCCCTTCGTATTTTGGAGGGTCGTAGGATTTGAAATGCTTGTAGGTGCATTTAGTGGTATTTGGGGGAGGGTTGATAACGTTTTGATCTTCTTGGTTGACAGGATTAGCGGTAAGGGCTTGTTGGACTTGGATTACAATGTTGGGTATTACGGCAGCCATTTGTTGAGCGATTAGGGCAGCCATGCGCTCGCGGGATTTTCCTGCTCTCATCTTCCTACGGGCGAGGCTAGAAGACATCTACAAGGAATACGTAACATGAGTATGAGTTGGATGTTTTTGGGATCATGGGTCGTACTTAGGAATGAACATTCACAAAATAAATATAGAAAAATACATCTACTACATCCATAGGATGTCTTGGGCTTTGCTCGTCATTGGGCCTTGCATGCCGCCATACTTCACCTTCGTAATCATGTGGGCCCCTATGAATACCGGGTTTTTCATATGGTTCGCATGTGTTAGCCTGGTTACGTACACTAAAACCCGGAGAAAATCGAGAAATATGTATATAACGTATGATATTCGGAATGTGTCCAGGTGTAGACACGGTGACACCTCAAAGTGGGTTAGTTCGAACGACGTTTGGTGTGGCATGCTTTGGCCTAATAGGTCCTTCGTACTCTCATCGTTAGTCCCCAGGTAGGCAAACTGGTCCGTTATATTGGATTTATACGAATGCCAACCTAGACAGGACGTTCCGACTACCGGTACTTGTACCCTTCCAGTTACTACATGCCCGTCGCAGAACTTACTTTGATGAGATTTGAAAATTGCGACAAAATCTTTGAATAACAAAAGTATGAAGATGATTTGAATATATGAACATTGAAATATGTATGATGAATGTGTATGTAAGTATGTATGTTTGACTGTAAGTATAAACAAATATGAAACAAATAAACATCATAAGTTTGTATGTAACCACCTAAACAATTAAAATTTAGGCAACTATAGTATAGGCTCTAAGGGTCTAATAACCTATCCTATATCCCTATAGTCATGGCTCTGATACCAATCTGTCACACCCCGACCCGCAGCGGAAAAGGTGATCGAGGCATGATTGGGTTATCATCAAAGCTCATGACATTTATTATAACGTTTCATATTCATTAATACATTTTAATGGGAAATATACAATCATAATTACATCATGTCCTAAACATCAATCTAGGCTTCATTGTTTTCTTCTAAGGCATTTCCTATGTTTTCCTTGCTTCATCCTGTTCACCTGTATCATGTGTAAAAATGGTTTTTGGATCAACAAAAAGTTGGCGAGTGAATCCTATGAAAAACATTTGAACAAGTTTATTTAATTGATTATAAAATAAAGTGCACAACCACACATGAGTATAAATAGATGTAAACTTATTCACCAATCATTTAATATTAAATAATGCACACATGAACAATAATGGATCGTTTTGAGGCACGCGTTGCTCAACTCGTCTCCCACGAGGAACTGATGGGCCTAATGAATGATTTGCATATACTTGACAATATGAAATACATAACTACAAACAATATAAACTAAATAATACACACACGAACAATAATGGATTTGTTTTGAGGCACGCGTTGCTCAACTCGTCTCCCACGAGGAACTGATGGGCCTAATGAATGAATTGCATATAACTTGACAATATGAAATACATAACCACAAACAATATATACAATCTAAGTTTAGATCACAATATGGTATGGCACAAGTTTAAATAAACGAGTTAATTTTGGTGACACATGACACACCCCAAAACGTGTAATTAAAAAGGGGAGTTGTAAGATTCACTCACATTGGGTGCGTTCGGTTGATGATGTTGAATACGCACGAAGTTGGATTTAACCACAAGTGAAACTAACCTAGATAATAACATAATGGTTTGGTAAATAAGCGGATTTTATTAATCAATTTTAGTAGGATGATTGGATATATTTTTGTGAGTTTAAGGCTATTTTCTAACCTTAAAAACGTTATGTTTAAGTATTTTTAAATAAAATAAATAAATAAAAATAATAAAAAATGTTGACTTTTTGCGACCGTTGACCGTTGACCGTTGACTTGTTGACTTGTTGACCGGTTAGACTGTGTAATTGTGTGCGCCGGGTGAGGCTCGAACCCGAGACCTCCCGTTCGCGTGCACGCAGCTCTACCAACTGAGCTACGTGTCTAACCCGAAATAATTCTGTTTTTAATTATATTTATATACTAATTGAATTAAACCGAAAATCATTTATTTTTAAAAACGATTTTAATGCATCGAACCGGTGTTCTCCACAGGTCTCGAACCCGGGACCTGTGGTTTAAGTTAACACCCAGTCCACCGCTGGACTGTGTGTCAACTTGGTAAATACTCTGATTTTTATTATACTTATATACAAACTAAATAATTTCATGTCTGTTTTATATAAAAAGTTTGATAATTGCCCGAACCGGTGCGGTAGTCCGGACTCGAACTCGTGACGTGTGATTAAACGTTCACACAATCCACCACTGGACTGTGTGTCTATGTTGGTTATTATTCCGGTTTTTATTAAGCTTAACATCTATTGCAGTGAATCCGGTTCGGTTAAAAAAAGAACATTTTTATTAAGGCGAGTGTGCGTGGGACAAGAGTCGAACTCGAGACGTAAGCGTGTTTTATTTGCACATAGTCCACCGCTAGACTGTGTGTCTAACCCGAGATATATCTTGATTTTAATTAAACATATACAATACGAATCTTCGTCTTCTTCGTCAGACTTAACCAGAAACGGAAGTCCGACTGGTTCATCGATTTTAATCAAGTTCTTTTAGTGTGCTGAGCTTAATTACATGTGCGATTAATAAAAGAACGAGAGATTAAGTGTAAGGTATACCGAACTGGACTCCTCTGTTTCGCCGGCGAAACTCCGATGACAGCAAGCTATTCCGGCGACGTGTGTCCTGCGGCAGAGGGTCTTCAACGAGCTTGAGATGAATGTGGGTGACTTCGGTATGAGCTCTGGGGGTTCAGTAAGGCACAGAGGTGAAAAGGGTCGGTTTTCCGGCGAGTTGTAGAAATTTCCGGCGAGTGGAATTACGTCCGGAAAATGTGTGATTGTGAGCGAAAAAGCTAACAGAGGTTAGAGGGGTATTTATAGGGCAGAACATCGACGTATTTAGTCCGTTTCCGTCTTGATTCGTCGGTCAATAAGTTTTCCGGCGGTTATGACTTGCGTCGCGGGTTCGGACGTCGGTTATAACCGATGTAGTAGTTAAAGCTTCGGTTAAAACTGAAGAAACCGTCCAATCTCGGCGAAATCGTCGGGATTTCCGACGACTGCGATTGAGCGCGTCGGTTTTGATTTCGAGACTTATAATATGTATTAATTGTTTCCATTAATTAACAAGAAACACAAGTGGCGGAGTGGTTGAGCGTGTGTGTGTTAAGTCATTGCTGAATCCGGTTAACTGACCCGGGTTCGAAACCCGGCAGCAACCTTTTATTTTTAAACCACTATTTTTAATACTTTTTCAAATATAAATTATATATTCCAATATACTTATTAATTATGTATCGTTTAAAATTAATTTGGGCATTAAATACGCAACGAAATTTTTAACTGATTGTTCGGTTAATAAACGGAGCGAGTTTGGTAAATCCGGTTTTTGACGGATGTTACAGTGCCCTTTATAAACTTTATTTACCAAAAGCTTTTATTCACCTTTTGTTAACATTAGGTTTATTTATTTAAATTCTAATATTTATCTGGTTAACTTTTACCACCAACGGCATTTTACCCGTTCATTCCTAGTTACTTAATTTAAATAACAAACCTATTTTTAGGGTGTTACGTCAACCTCATTATATCAGTGAATTCAACTCATATTGCATTAGCTTACATAAGCTTCCGAGCTGACAAAACAACACATGCCATTGTTATAAGTTTGTCATCAACTTAGAATAACTCTAATATAACATCTAGAATAAGCCTATACAATGAGTTCTCCTCATTAGCTTTTCGAACAAACTCTTCAAAAGTTACATGTCTTTTCCTTATAATGAATGAAAATTCTCCCTCAATTTTGTCTATACACAAATTCTTTTTGTGTTCACACATTTGAATGTTTAGAGTTAATTAGTCTCCGTCAAGACCCATAATTAACCAAGTACTAGTCTAGCATGCTTTAGACTATAATACTTTAGCATGTGAACAAAAGATGCATCATTCTGATTCTTCACAACCCCAAGGATATCATAATATCACTTTGCAACATTCATCCTTGTTAAGACAAAAACATGAGACTTATTCATAATCCTAAAATACCAATATTTAGGAAGGTCTCACAAATTATTGTATATAGCACATAGCTAAATTTTATCATTCAATTAAGGAACATAACTTGTTTACGTTTGATCTCCAACGCTTTACCATTGACTCATAAGTACCTAAACATAAGTCTTAATCCAAGTCACTTGGTGAACACACTCATCGCCAACAAGATGAATGTTTCTCGTTTATAATCACTATTATGTGGAAGATATATTCAACTAGATCCACACTCAACAACATGGCATTCATAATTTTGCCATAAGTGATTTGCACACATCTATTGTTATTCATTAGGAGATATGTATATTTATGATGCTCTCCAAACGAAGGTAAAATTTCCATATTCAAGTTGTAGACGCATCTACGTATAAATCTCGCAAGATTTATTAAAGGTATACAATAACATATAGTACTTTTACTTTCATATGTTAGAACTCAAACTTGTGAATTTTCCAATGACTTCTAACGAAGTATTTCGACATGAATCTCATTTGTGTATTTCATCTTAATACACTCACTACTCACTCATGACGTACTTACACATTTGATGTCTCATCTTTAACTTTTAGTCAATGCAACAACTCTTAAGTTGTTTATGTCCAAGTATTTTCATGTGCTATCCATTTAAAACCATATTCTTTTAAATAGTGTATAATTAACGTTGTAATTATTTTCCACAAAAATAATTTATACGTCACAAACATTAGTGATTTATTTCTTTGTAAAATTGCATGTGTTATCCGAAGATATTGAACACAACACAATAAAATACATTGGAAACTAAATCATAAGTGCCAAACGTTTTTGAAATTTTAACGGTAGCATAGACGATCTAAAGGCATCAAATATCAAAGTGCTTTTATCTTCAACACTTTAAAATCTGACCAAAATCTTCTCAACGATATCGTCCCATGATATGTCTTAAGATACTCCCCCAATAAGACTCCATGCATTTGTAAGTACAAGTTTCTCATTTCATATTGAAACTTTAAACTTGGAAAATTCCATATAAAACAACACCAAGTTTTTACAAAGACTACATTTAAGTAGTGAACTTGAACAACTAAATTTGTTCACAACAACACCAAGTCGTTTCCACCAAATAATATCCATGAGATTGTTACTTTGTTCACCATATGCTACTTCTAGCAAGAGTAGCGAACCATTTGAATTATCAATAATATGTAAAACTTTATTTTAAAAATCACTCTAAAACATTTTCTTTGTTTTGCAATATACTATATTAATAATTCAACCATTTCTCATCATTTTTAATGCACACAAAGGCAATTAAATGTTTACATAAAATATTTCCATTCATTATAGCTTATATAATGAACAATCTCTAACCTTGTATTTGTGATATACATTTTCTAACATACGTGTTAGAAAATTTAAGTCATTATATATATATATATATATATATATATATATATATATATATATATATATATATATATAAAACATAACCATTTGATTTAGACATCACAAATTAAAGTTAGTGATAAATCCCATACAACAACACCATCACTTTATGGTGATTTAATTCTTGAAGCCAATCAAACATCAGCTTCATGTATGACTTTTTATTTCTAAATCATGCAAAACAGTAATGTGTTTATATTCACTAAAATCAATTCTACAACAATTACTTATATAAAATGTTTACATAAACATTTCAAAGCATTTGTATTCTAACTATTTTTAACAATCATGTTAAAATGGAAAAAAAAATCTAACGTACACGTTAGAAATATTAACATTTCCACTAAATGTTAATTCGACTTGTTATAAACACATTTATGATTCACATAAATAGTCATTCTAATACACATGTTTAAAAATAAACAACTAAAAATTGCTTCCAAACAAACACTTTTCATGATCCGTTTCTAACACGCATGTTAGAAGACAATGATTACAAAAATCATTTGCAATTTTTTTATAAACTGTTTCTAACACTTTTCATGAACCGTTTCTAACACGCATGTTAGAAGACAAATGATTACAAAAATCATTTGTTTTTTTATAAAATGTTTCTAACACTTTTGTTAGAAATAAACAATTACAAAAATTTGTTATAAATCTTATCAATAAATATGTTCTATTATATTTGTTAGAAATAAATGATTATAATAACCATTATCATACCAATAGGTTCTAACATGCTCGTTAGAAATAAACAATTACAGAAATCGTATAAAACATATTAGTTTATATAAAAACATGATTCTAGCACGCTCGTTTAGAAATAAATGATTATAAAAATCATTAAAAGGCTTATTAGTTTATACAAAATAAACTATTTCTAACACTAAGCCGGTCTAACGCGCAAGTTAGAGAATTTTCACGTTTACAAAAAACGTATGGTTTACACTAATAAACTCGATCTAACACAAAGGTTAGAAAAATTAACGATTACAAAATCGTTTCAAAAACCAAACGGTTGAACGAAAATTATTCGTTTTGCATCACGGTATAGGATTTAAGATTGTATCTCAATCTCAATAAATCCAAACACCATAAGTTGTACTACATATATATTTACCAAAACAATATTTATAAGATTTCATAATCTCTAAAAATAATTTTTTATATGATCCTTTCGTGAACTCAAAATCCTTATAAATAAGGTTTTAAGATTGTAGCAACAATATCACTTAATCTGTTTTAAGTTTGTAGGACATGGGTCACAATTTTATAATAAAATTACATAAATAAATATAAAAATTGTAAAGATACTCTCTTTACATAATGTTAGGAAATTGTAGTACCCGTACCGTGTACAAATCATACAAAATTAAATATGAAATACAACATATTTAAATAAATCGATTTAAATCGTTGTCTTCAACAAGAGCCTTAACCACGTCTTCTTGTATGGCCCATTGTGTGGGCTTCAACGAGGTCTTGAACTACATCTTCTTATACAATAATTTCCTACAAAATGAACAAAACAAGTGTTGACAGTTGTGCCTGAGGCACGTGTTGAACACACTTCCCTTAAAACAGATTTCACGTCTCTACTAAAGATAACGCGTCTGTCTCCTAGGGTACAAAGCCGGAGCAGTCTGTACTGCCAGAAATGGCCACGCGCCCGAGGTTACACCGGATAAAATTATAGTGTTAGAACTTGTGGAAAAATAATCATATGAAGGAGATGAAATTGAGTAGAGACAATTTATCTCTCTAAGTACCCAACTCATGGGTATTCAAGTATCTCTTCTTTTCCAAGAACTCTCCGTAAATTCATGTGTTTTTTTGTATTACTTCTCTTGTATTTTTCTAGCATTTCTCTCTCTCAAAATGAGGCACATAGCCTACTATTTTTACAAGAGTTGAGAATAAATGAAAGGTCTCACTTAATTAGTTATTTATTAGAGACATAAACTCTAATAATAACAAATAAATTGACATAAAAACTATACTCAAGAGTATAATATTTAATTCACCATATAAAGAGTTTAATTAGTAATTATAATTTTACCAAATTATAATTTTACTAAATTAATATCCATTCACACTACATAAATTTGCAACAGTTTGTTCTTGTTTGCATGGGAAAAAAGTAAGAGGGAATGGTGCTTTGTGAACCTCACACAATACATGCAAATTAGGTTGAAACAACGTGGCCGGTCCATGTCATGACCGAGTTTAGTTTGATGGGGACATTTAATCAAGGTTTGATCGTGTTTTATTTGTCGGAGACTCTTTCTCGCCAAAGGAAAAATCACATCGAGAAATTCAATTTTTGTGGCGGAAAAAACCAACCAGCGTGTCATGGATAAAACGAAGGAGCGAGCAGGCTAAGGGATTCGTTTGACAACCGAGGGACGAGACAATAGGTGGTTGTTGTCTTTATTGGTGGTTCATATTTGCGAGGAGGCGTATCAAGGATTTTGACATGATGGTAAAACTACGATCAAAGAAGAGTTCAAACTGTTTGACATGAAGTAAAGCGAACAGTCGTTCGTGTCAGGGGTGTCACGAGGAGTATCGTTGGGAAAACGGTGGTGACCGATGATCAGTTCAGTTCATCTCGGTGGTGGTAAACTTCATAGCATTAGCAATTTTTAATCCAGATTTGATCAAGACCCTATCCTTTCTGCCAAGGATAACAACGGAAAAACCGGTATAAATTATGGATCCGATCAGAATTTGCGGATAGGCGTACGGAAGACGATTAATCAAAGTAGGGAGGCTTTGAATCCTGCCGCATCTAGCAACGAAAGAAGTAAACGGAAGAAGCGGGAAGCTTGTTTTTTTTTCTTTGATCGATGGTCAAGAACGGGGAGGTTCTGGTGACCCAGGAAGAGGGATATTGAGATTGATCAAGGATTAAAGTTGTTAATAAAGATGCGGATGTGAAGAAACGGGTCCAATTCAACATTAAGGGGGAGAGAAGACGTTAATCTTGAATTAAAAAGATAAAGATAAAGACGTGTTATAAGTAATTACGGTGAATTATTATTGAGTCTTTATAGGGATATTTGTTAGTTCAAATTAGATAATTTTATCTAGTTGGTTTATTTATTTATATTAATAGAGTTTGAGTCAGGTTAGGACTAGAAACAAATTTAATATAAATAGAGGTTAAGGTTATTGTACTAGTGTGCTCTCATTATTTAATAATAAAAAGAGTCGAAAAAGTTCGTTCAAGGGTCTGATTTCCAACAGAATCGAGGAGTATATTTCTTTTTGCGTTTCATGGTGCTCTTTCTTCTGAAAGTAGTATTCGTGAATCAAGAAGGAATTTTGGTGGGTTTTGGGCTTGTTTCATCTAGAAGCAGAAGGGAAAGCCATTTTCCATCACTTTTTTCAACTAATCTTGATGATTTTGAATCCCGTGAATGTTCGGGAGTTTGTTGGTTAAAAAAGGTTTTGAAAGGAGATTGTTCAGGTGACAGTGGTTTATGGCGTTTTCAGGTGGTGGTGTGTGGGATGCGACGTGGAGGTAGAAGGTTGTGGTGATGTGAAGGTTAGTTGCCGGTGGCAGTGGTTTGTACAACTGAAGAAGAAAGGGGTGATTAAATTAAATAATAGAGGTGGACCCACTTAACTTTTAATATTTAATTATTTTTAGAGTAAGAGTAATGATGTCATTCCATACTCACTTAACATCAAAATCTAACGCTTATTCATGTTAGGGACTATGCTCGAGTGTGTAAGAGTTGAAGACTATAAGTGCAAATTTTAGAAATGTAAGGAATATATGTGAAATTTGACTAAACCATAGGAAGTATCTGAATATTTTTCCCTTAAACTTTGTAAGACTACACATGAAACTAATGCTTTTGTAAAGATGTAAAATATTTTACAAATTCATACCTAAAAGTGTTTTCAAACTATCCATAATGAATGATAAAATGAATTCAAGTATTTGGCTTTCTAAGTATATCTATTCAGCTACCAAATTCAAATTATTATCATTATCATTATATACATTAAATAACATCCTCTTAGTTACATAGTTACAAAGAACTGTTAGATATTTTTATTTTTGATCACAACTTTATGTGAGTTTTTGATTTTGGCAATAGTCCCTCTTTTAGTTTTTATGTTTTTTTTTTAATTCAAAACTAAAACTTAATATATAATATATAATACTATGTAGTCTATATTACATTAATAAGTTCAACGATATTAATATTTAATATTATTTTATTATTATATTCACTTTTAAGCATAGTTAGTTTTCTTTTAAAGCTTTATAAAAATACGATTATTTATGAATATTTGACTATGCCGTGACAATGTTTTTATTTTTATCTATGCTTCAATATAAATTTTAGTCAAAATCGGTTGTGAATAGTAATATACAACTGATCAAAATACAAACATATGTCTCATCAAAGTTGCCTTACGGTTAGTTTTTTTATACAAATTAATGCAACTGACTCTTTTTCATTATTTTAATAATCTAGTAAAATGCTTTATAAATTTCCTAATATACCATTACGGCGTTCTTGCTTTTATTTATGTTTCAATAAATGTTGATTTTTTTTATAAATTGACGCAGTTTATCTTAATAATATTGTTAAATGCTTTATGAACCAATTTGATAACGCCCAGGGTCATTACAGACCGAATCGGTCATCAGTATCAGTACCAGTACCGGTATCAGTATTATTCGAACCGACACTGCTAACTGTTATTTGATTTATGGTTGATATGTGTCAAATGAAACATATAAATTTTATCAAATACGGTATAAAATCAACCCTTTTTAGTACTAATGTTGGAAAAAGTGTATTTCTTTGTATGCTTTAGATTTTAAGAATTAAAAGAGCTTAAATGTAAAAAAGAAACAAATTAACGACAAACCAGCTTAAGTACAAAAACGGAAAGACAACACACTATACCAACCATTCGAGCTTCACCCCAAAGACAAAAACAACGTATCAGAAGTCAGACACGGGGCCGTGCCTAGTCGGCATGGGGCCATGCCCCTTTAAGATTCTAGAGCAGAAGAAGACAAACATAATCAGACAAGAGACACAGGGCCGTGGTGAACTCCTAGATTTGCGAATCTTGAATAGTATAGTAAGTACAATGGCCACGGGGCCGTGCCTGATCAAACACGGGGCCGTGTCTAACTTACAGTAGCTAAAAATCAACAAAAAGTTCTTCACAAAAGGCTCACATGGGGCCGTGCCACATTGGACACGGGGTCGTGTTAAAAACGTCCAATATCAGATAAATCACAGTCCTGAGCACGGGGTGGTGCTAACCTTCTGTGTTGAAAACAAAAAAAAAAATTCTTTCCCGAGAGCCGTAATCTTCTGGGTATTATCCAAACAATTGTTATTACATTGGAGATTATAACTACTACTATTATGATGATTACGAGTAACCATATTGTACCATATCGGTGAATCTCATTTGGTACAAAATTGTTACCTTTTTCAACCATCAACCTCATGCACAACATATGCGTAACCAAGGTTTGAGCTTCCAAAATCAAGCTTTGATTGGGACACTCCAGCGTTTGAAAGATACGAAACAACGCCCACAATCGTCTCCGAAACCGAAAGCCTTACAAAATCTCAAGTACTTAAAACTATTGATCAAGCAATCTCGCGCAAGATAAGAGACCATTTGTATCGAAGAGGTAATTGACAAAGTGGTAAAGCCTCAAAAGCCGAAAGGAGAGGAACTACTCAAGGAAAAGCATACGCATAAAGATGAAAAAACAAACTAAGTCATATGGAAGGTAAGTCTAAAAGGTAAATTTCGAAGGGAACAACAAGACCTCCAAGAAATGCATATTTTACAACCTTCTTTTGAAATCATGGTTTGGTTCCATCTCACGCTAAGTTTTTAAAAGAGCTAAACACTAATCCTAACATCAAAGAAATAACAAGTGTTAATTTAACTAAAGATCAAACTTCACTAATACAAGATGAACAAATTAAATTAAACATAAAACCGGTAACATGTTTATTCAAAACATCTATATTAGAACATTTCAATAGATAAGGATCTTTGTGCTAATATAATGCCTAGCTATGTATTTGAAAGATTAGGTATTGATGATTTCCTTCCGATTAAAATTCCTATCTTCTTGGCTAATCGAAAAACTAAACACACTACAGGAGTGGTTGAGGATGTTCTCATTCAAACACACCACACGATTGTACCAACCAACTTCATCATCCTAGATGATGCTCCACTCATGTTGGGACAACCATTCATGAAGACCCATCAAGCTTTGCTCAAACATAAACACCACAATCTTCCTACTAAGCAACAACGACCCCTTGTTGGAAGCTTTAATCTCGATATGAAATATGCAATAAGCAACGACGACCCCTTGTTGGAAGATGAGCCAGAACCACCTAATACGGTGGGTCTAGCCAAGAACCCTTATAAATGTGCCACACCATGGAGGCATTCCATGTACTATGAATTAATAAAAGTAGTTTACTTAAACATACTTGTTCAACTTTTAAAAGTATGGCTTCCTTTTTGAATGGAATATCATGTTTAAGATTTAGTTTTAGTTAATGCTTTTGTTTAAGTTTTCTCTATGTAAGGAATTAAACGCACTCCAATGAAGGATGGAGCTAGCCAAAGGACGTTAAAACAGAACCCCATTGACATAAACAGAAGTCAGCCGACTCAAGTTCTTCATTATAGTAAGTGCAACACGGGGCCATGTTAGGTAAGCACACCCCCGTGCCTCAAGTCTGTGTAATTTTTTTGATCTTGGAACATTGACACGGGGCCATGTCTCATAGACTCGCCCCCGTTCTTGGCTTCTGGAAAATTTTCGGTACTGGCACTTTTGACACGGGGCCATGTCCCCCAAACACTCCCCCGTGTCCGCCTACTAGAAATTTTCATAGAAACTGTTACTGGCACTTTTGACACGGGGCCGTGTCCCCCAAACACGCCCCATGTCCAGTTTCTTGTTTTTGAAAATTTGTTGTTTTTAACCCACGTTTAACACATTTAATCAATTTTAACAATTTTTTAGACACATTGAGGACAATGTGTAATTTAACTGGGGTGGGGGGAAGTTTAACTTGAATTTGTTTGTCCTAAATCAAGCTTTACACAAAACTCTACTTGGAACCACTTAAACACCCCAAATCTTTTTCAAAAGTAATTTATTTTCTATTTTATTTTGTCTTGTTTATAGTTTAAGTTAGAAACTATGATCTAAAAATTCAAGTTTTTATAACTTTACAACCGACAGCGGCATGATAAAAAGAACCATATAAAAAATTCATAAAAGGCATGACAAATCTTTTTAAAGAACCATATAAGACTAAAAGCTCAGGTTCGTAACACTTTGCATCATGATCCGATCAATTTAGTCATACGCCTTATATATATATACATACATAGGGTTAGGATCATGTGTGAAGCACTAGGCTAATTGAGAAACTTGAGAAGCATTATGGACCACATATTTTCTCTAAGCTTTTCATAATATACACGTATGTATAGTTTAAAATTGACTATATACATATTATTGATCTCAAATAAACAATGCTTCTTTAACTTAACATGGCAAGTGATTTCAACAAATGTAAAAATAATGTGCGGAAATAGAACGAACTTTCAAGAAACATAACTTACAGAATTTTCTAGTTTATATCACTTTGAAACAAAAATCGTGTACAAGGTGATTGTGAGGTTATTGACTATTACAAACGAATACTTTGATAAGTTTATGGTGAAAGGGTAATGGAGTTTTGTTGTATGTATTACATGCTTGGCTTAACTCATTATCCTTTGATAATTTACTTCTCTATTTATTGAGAGTTTTGAGCATGAATGAAGATTTGTATTTTAATGCACTTGCCTTGCATAAGTAGCTTTTTGGCAAATTCATTGAATCTACTAAGATCAACTTGCTACTTTACAAATATGGCAGAGCGTTATCTTTTAGACATGCTGGCTCAACAGAAGTCTTAATGGTCATCTCATCAGAAAATCTGTTGAACAAATCATTAGAAATTTTGATAATCAGAATTTACCAGAATCTGATGATAATCATCAGAATTATCATCAGATCCATTAGAATTGCCTTTTCTGATTGTCTTCTTTCACTTGTGATCTTTATCTAGATGAATGTTGAAGATGTGTTTTCTTTCTTGGTCCAGATTGTCTTGTTTCTTCTGTCTGCTTGACCTTCATGACTTTATCTTAAGCTGTTGATCAGATAGGTCACACTTTCATTCAATACTTACATAAAAAGTTTCCTAACAATTTCCCCTTAAGTATTGTATAACATCTTATGACAAAGAACATACTTAAACACTTCAAACATCAAAATTCAAATTGCAGAAAAACATTGTTTCAATCAAAATAAAATAACATAAATAAGGTTGTTTTTAGACAATCTTCAAGTTACTTTTGTAGAGATCTCCTCCTTTCAACCTTTTCTTGTGACCGATCATCTTGTGGCATGCTCTGAACATGTCTTTGTACCAACCTCTTACTGTGATCCATTCATCTATGATGTCTTCTATTTTTTCCTTAGCTTCTACTTGTTTCGTCCTTTAGCCTTGAGTTGCTCCTGTTTCTTGTTCATGCAATCTTTAATATAGTTGTGGGTCTGGTTTGAATACCCGCATATATTGCCTTTTTATCTTCATGATTCCTGAAAACAATAGATAATTCAGGTTTCTCAAAGATGACTCCTGTTCTGGTTTCTTGCTCAAGTTCAGCTGGAATGGATGTATCAGGAGGAGGTACTTGTATTTTCTTGCTCAACATATAATCAAAGGTAATGCAAAGATCAAAATCAGCTAGGGCTACCCTTGTGAACATTTTCTTTCCTGCCCCTGTCAAGCTGTGAAGAGCCCTTCTGATAATCTTTGTATTTCTTGTCTCTTGATCATAAATTTGCTTAAGCTTCAATAAATCCATAAGACGAAGTTCATCAGCCAAATCATTATCCACCACTGTTGTTTAACTGCCATTCAATCTGATCAGTGTGTATTTGTTTTGCTCATGAACGCCCACTATTTCTCCTACAATAGCCTGGGTATCCACCTTGAGCACTTTGACCACAAGATTTGGATGAGGTTTGTGATGACTGCCTTCTCCTCTTTTTATCGTTTATTCTTTTACAATTCTGCTCATGGGGCTGAGAGGTTTATCCAGCTTGTCTTTCTCATCATTCCAGTAAATGTCTTTCAAGTGGTATTCAGGAAACATCATGGTATCTTGATCAATCTCTTGAACTAGATACTCTTTTTCTTTCCCTTCAGGATCCATTCTAGTCATAACCTTTAGTCTTTGTGAAGAAGTGGAAGAGTCTTGCCATTTTCTCTTTTCTGCCTAGTTCAACTGTTCACTAAAGGCTGTTTCATCGGATGAGGTTCTTTTAGGTTGTTCTTGTTGTGTACTTCTTAAAGACAGATTGGAGATTGTAGTGGGAGTTGCTTCAAATCTTTTGATCATTTCAGTTCTTAAGACTGGGGTTGGGGGCCCATAGGTGTAGACCTAGTTTGACTGGAAGGAGTTGATGGTTTTGTTTGTGTTTGCTTGGTGACTTCTGGTTCTTTTTGTTGTGAGGGTTGAATGGGGGTTCTAAGTTCATGAACATCAATGTTTGCAAGTCTGGCAACATTGATCTGCATCCTCTTCACAAGTGATTGTACATCACTCATGAGCTGAGGATTTTTCTTTTCTTCTTCATGCACTCTTTTGAACTCTTTCGCATTCTGGTTTTTGATGTGCAGCCCAATCATTTACCAACTTTTCAAGAGCATCTGTTAGGCTGTTGTTGTTGGCTATTAGGTTGTAAATTTCCTCCAGTAGTTTACAAGAACTTGTAGAGTCTATTGTTTCCACAACTTCCTTCACCTTTGTCTTGACATCTGTTATTTCTTCAAATATCTTCTTAAAATATGCTGTAAGTCGGCTGCTGTCTGGTGCCTTATCTGATTGTTTCATATTCTTCAGAATTTCAGTATTCTTTTCCCTTCTGACAAATTCTTTATATCATACTTCTGGCTTCGTATTTTTCTATTAGAACATCTAGCTTTGCTTTAACAGGAGACTTATCTGCACAGACTTTGAGGACATTATCTAGCATGTGGTCAAGCTGTTCTTTTGAGATGATTGGTGGTTCAGTGGGTAATGGTGGAACAACATATGTTCCATCTTTCAAACTAGCAAAAGACACACTAGCTGTTGTTGTTAAAGGGTTAGGTTGGTCAAAAGACCAATCTTGCACACCTTTGCCAGAACTGTGAAACCTATTCACATCTTGGATTTCTTCACTTCTATGAACCATTCCTGAGAATGACTCTCTGTGAATTGTTGAGAAATCTCATTTTTCTCACCCAGGTTTCCTTGATTAGAAAGCTGATCTCTACCTGTTGATGTCTCAATATCCTCCTCATTTAATCATTTGGAGACAGGACCTTTGGAACTACTACAAATCTCTTCATTGCTGTTTTGTTTCTAAACATCATCACATAATCTCCTCAAACAAATTCCTGTGAATCAGAATCTGTTGAGTTTCTAATGGTAAATAAATCAGGATTAGTTTGAGCACCTGAATCTTCCATATGTGATGTTTCAGCATGATGCGGTTTTGCTTTAAGGTTCTGCTCCATCTTTTGATCAGCCTCCATTGGTTCTGGTACCTGATGTTCTGCTGCGGGATATCCTCTGCTTCATCGGCTTGTGGAGCCACGGATCCTTGATCATCATGTTCTGGTGAGGAGCTGCTGCCATAAACTTCAACGTGTTCTATCCTTCTATTCAGATTTGCTACATGTTGTATCATGTAGTGTGAATCTTCAGCTATCAGGCTCATCATACTTTCTGGTAGATCAGGTACATCTTTATTGGACTTCCAGGCTAATGTTGCACACCAGGGTTCCATGATAGATGATCTCCACATGTTTTCTGATGTAGTAAGTTCAACATTCCTTTCTGCATAAGTCTCAACAATTATGATTGACCTGAATCTAGGAAAGGGTAGTTGAGAGCCAATTCTACTAGATTTGGTCTGTACAATTCTCTTCATCAGATTGAAAACTTATGTTCCATAATCAATGTTGGACCCAGTACTGAGTCCATACATGACTATTAGAACTGTTAAGTTGATTTGATCAGTGCCCCATTCTTTGAAGTTAGGCACTTGTTAAGGTTTTTATCATCACTTGCTAGAAGGCAGGCAGCTCATTCCTTTTAAATTCACCAATCTTCGAAATCCTCTTAGCATATCCCATCAAATCAGTTAGCTGGTCCATCAGAACCTCCTTTTTAGGCGATTAACTGTAGTCCTCATGAATTGGAAGTTCCAAGCACTCCCAAGTCTTTTGTGGTGTTATGGTGACAAAGATGTTTCCTCAGAGATAAGCTATTACGGCATTCGCACCGATCTCTTCCAGTGTATTGACAAGCTATTGTAAAATACTTCCCGGCACCTCTTTAGTTTTGGTCAAGGCTTGGGCAATAGGGCTCTTTAGCAAGAATTCAACCAAAATTTGACATTTTTCGTCGTATTCTTCGTGGTTGGTGTTCATCAGCAGCTGTTTTCTTTCATTGGTAAGAAATCAACTTCCTTGATGAATGGAACAGAGCGTTCAACAGCTGGGATGTTGAGGTTGACGAGGTTTGGTGAAACCATTGTGAATTGAATTTTAGCTTTCAGAAACTGTACGGTTTTTAGGGTTTTGTGAGATTGGAGGCTGCAGGTGATTATCTCGTCCTTTTGAATCGTGTATATATAGGGTTTGTGGGACATAGATCGTGGGTGTTGGATCATGAGGGGTTAGTATTTAAGTTGGTTAAGGACAAGTTAAATATTAACTTGATCCGAACCGCTTTAAAACTTTTGATATATTCCCAATTTTGATGTATCTCCAATTTTGTTTTGTTTTATCTTTTTAAAATAAATTGAGGATAAACTTTTGATTGGTGAATACTAACGGTCAAGTTGTACCTTTTACTTCTTATGGGACCCTTTTTGCAGAGAGAAGGTCCATTAATATTTTCTTTTTGGTGTCTAACATTCTTTCCCCTTTTTGAAAGCAAAATTCAATCTGATGATAACATCAGAAAATTGTCCAATTTTTTTGATGTAAAAAACTTGAATTTCTGGTCATGATCTCTATCAGAAAGTCATCAGAAATGAAAGTTCCCCTGGATAGAGTGCTAGTTTTTTTTGTGATGAGATGAGAAGGAACGAGTAGTGTATCAGAAAATATTTACAGTGTATTATCTTGTAGAGTTCCTTGCCTTTTCTTTAAAATTTTGGCTTGTTTTTAGAAAATAAGGTTTTGACCCCTTTTTAATGCAAACAGAAAAATTCATGGATTTGACCCGTTGAAATAGGAAACAATGGTTTATATTTTGGTGCCAAATTTTCATCAGAACTGAAGTAAAGTTTGCAGTTTTTCACTATGTGTCAAACTTCAGTCAAGATGTTTTCATCGGAATTTTTAATATTTTACCAGATTTGCATCAGAATTGACATATTTTTATCAGATTTTATGGTGAGGATCCTTAGTTCTACCAGATCTGACTTTGATTTCTCTTGTTGTCGTTTCTCTCATTTATACATAAAAGTTTTGTATATATATATATATATATATATAGGACATTTACAACGACATAACTAGAAAAGAATTGAAAACTTAAGAAAAAGAAAGAAAAATTATAGAAAACTAATCTACATTAGAAATAAGTCCTGCAAAAACACATAAGAAGGTCATATGTCCGGAATGGTTGGCAGTGGGTATCAGGCTGGCATTGTTAATGTTTTCTTGAAGGACCACCTGAGCTCTGGGGTACCAGTTTAGGACTCCTCTGACGTCTAGTTGATGAGTGATTATCCTTATTAAGAAACGAGGATAAGTTAGGAATGGTCTGGGATAGTGCAAGTTAGTCACAAATTCTTTCAATAGATACTGAGAGAAGTTGTATGGGACCTCTTGCACCACTGCATGTACAACCTCCATCAACTTGTATGAGACTTCATGAAAGTTTGAATACTTTCTAGAGAAGCATACTCCAAGCTAAGTGACTAGGAACTACCATGGTTGGATGAATCCGGACTTGCAGATCCCTCTTGCAGGGTTCTCCGTGTAGTATCCCATCCCGGTTAGGGTGGTGTCCAGTACATCGCGAGTGAAAGTCCTAACGTCGTTGTCATCATTGAGGCGAAGAACCTCTCTGATGATTTCTTCTGTTAGGATAATGTCCCTTCCCATCACTTGAATTCTAATGTTGGTACCTCTTTCGTCAAAGGTGGTGTAGGCATTCACCCAGAATTCTTGCAACAGATATGGGTAGATCCAGATTTATGCTGACAACGCATATGTGAGAGGGCTATGCATCAACATGGAAAGTATGACGTCACATCCTTCCCATGCTGGTCCGTCAAGGTTTCTTCGGACCCTCATGTTGTGAGTGAGATGGTGTGGAAGTGGGAAAAGTGAAAAGTCAAGTTGAGCCATGGTTAGGGTTTGAAGGACAAGAAGGTTTTAGGGTTTCTGAACAAGGGAAGAAGAAGACAATGACAAATGAGATAAAGTTGATCTTTAAGTGGTAGTTATATATAAGTGAAAGTGATAGTTTCACTATAAATGGCATTTACCAACTTAGATTTCTTTTCCTCTATCTCCAATATCCTTTATTGCCAAAGATTTTTGTCAAAAGCAAAAAGAATAATGTGAGATAAAAATTTCTCCTCATTCGATATTTAGGCGGCTATTTTCAGAGAAATTATAATCATTATCTGTCCAGGTGTTTCCTCCTTTCTCTTTAAGTGTGGATGAGTAAGCATTGAAGATCAAGAGAGAGTGTGTGTTTGCATTGAATTTTTGTTTAGAATTTTTACTTTGTGACGTGAACAACCGTAAGCTTAAGAGGTTTAGCAAAATTTTTTTTTGAATTTTGTAATAGAATATAATGAATCAAAAATAAGGGAAAAATGCTTTAATAAATTACGTACGTTGTGCTGATGATGTGCATGCATGTAACTTATTTGGAAAGATGATAATGATGATAACTTGCATCAGATTTTATCTTGATTTTGACAAATTTGATAAATTACAAGAATTTTTGGTGAATTTATGTAGTTTCTAATGGATCATCAAAATTTCTGTCAAAATCCTGATCATTTTCTGATGATTTATCATTTTTTCTCTTGTGATAGAACTTTTTCTAAAGTTTCTTCATATCTCATGTTAATCATACATAATTTACGGACCAGAAAATTGTGTCTTTTTTCATCAAGAGGTTTTGTGAAAATGTCAGCAATTTGTTTTTTTTTTGTTGGAACAAAATACATTTCTATATTACCTTTTCCACATGGTCTTTGATGAAGTGATACCTGACATCAATGTGTTTAGTTCTTGAGTGATGTACTGGATTTTCTGTTATGGTAATTGCACTCTTTGAATCACATAGAATAGGAATCCTTGTCAGATTCACTCCATAGTCTCTTAGATGAGTTTGCATCCATAGCACTTATGAACAACAGCTTGCTGCTGCCACATATTCTGATTCAGTTGTTGATGTGGATACACAATTTTGTTTCTTGCTAGCCCAACATACCAATTTATCTCCCAGTAACTAACAAGCACCAGATGTGCTTTTCCTGTTAATTTACATCCTACGTGCTCTTCATCTGTGTATGCAATTAGTTCTTAACTCGTATCTTTAGGATACCATAAACCAAGGTGTGATGTGCCTTTTAGATATTTAAAAACCCTTTTTACAGCTTTTAGGTAAGACTCTTTAGGATTACATTGGTATCTTGCTAGAAAACATGTTGCAAACGTAATATCTGGTCTACTTCCTGTTAAGTACAACAGTGATCCTATCATTCCCCTATAGGTTTTTATATCAACACTTTTTCCATCTGGACCAAAATCTAGTTTATTGCCTGTTGCCATGGGAGTTTTTGAGGTAAAGCAATTTGCAAGTGAATATTTTCTTAAATTGTTTTGACATACTTAGATTGACTTAAAAATATGCCATCATTTCTTTGTTTAACTTGTAAGCCTAAGAAAAATGTTAATTCACCCATCATACTCATCTCAAAATGGTTGGTCATTAATATTTCAAACTTTTTGCAAAATTTTTCATTTGTTGATCCAAAAATAATGTCATTAACATAGATTTGAACCAACAGAGTATGACCCTTGTGTGTTTTGAGGAAGAGAGTTGTGTCAATTGTACCTTCTGTGAAGCCAGAGTTAATTAAGAAAATTAAAAGGGTTTCATACCAATGCTCTAGGAGCTTACTTCAATCCATACAAGGCTTTGTTTGATTTATAAACATATTTTGAAAATTTAGAGTCAACAGATCCTTCTGCTTGATGCACATATACTTTTTCTTCAATCTTACCATTTAAGAATGGTGATTTCACATCCATCCGATAAACCTTGAAATATTTTGATGCATCATAAGCAAGGAATATTCTTAGTGCTTCTAACCTGGCCACTAGTGCAAAGGTTTCATCATAGTCTATGCCTTCTTGTTGACAATAACCTTTTACCACTAGCCTTGCTTTATTTCTTGTTATGGTACCATGTTCATCAGATTTATTTCTAAATAACCATTTTGAACCAATGATAGATTTGTCAATTGGTCTGGGTACCGGATTCCATACTTGACTCTTTTCAAACTGGTTAAGCTCTTGTTGCATTGCTTGTGCCAATCTGAGTCATTGAATGCTTCTTTGATAGATTTTGGTTCCACCATGCTTAGAAAGCCAGCATATAAACGTTCATGTGCTGTGGCAGATCTTGTTCTAACACCTTCTTCTGGATTCCCAATTATGTCTGATTGAGAGTGTCCCTTTATCCATCTAAGATTGTTGTGAGAACTTGTTTGTTCTTATGGTTGTGAAGCTTCCTCCTAAATAGTTGCTTCGTTTGTAGTGAGAGGATCGGAATTCTGATGTTCAGATAGATTTTCTGATGTATTTCCAGAATTATGATAATTTATCAGATTTTCTGGTGAGTCCTTCATATGTCCCGTTGGGTTAGTACATGATTGACTTTTGGGTTTTTCTGTGTTTAGGCAATTATATTCAAGAAATTATTCAGTTAAGGTGTTAAGAGATGGTTAGGACTTTCTTGTTGATTAGAAAAGTTAATATCTTTCAGTATATCACCAGAAATCTCTGTTTTTGATGAGTCATCAAATGAAACATATAAACTTTCCCTTATTGTCCTTGTGTTTAAAATGAAGACTCTATAAGCTTTTGAGGACAATGAATAACAAAAAAATATGTATTTTTCTGTTTTTCTGTCAAAATTTTCAAGACTTTCAAAATCATTAAATACAAAACATCTACAACCAAATGTGTGCAAAAAATTTATATTTGGTATTCTTCCATATGATGTTGTAGGGTGTTTTCCGATGTCTTTTGTTTATTATGGATATGTTTTGAGTAAAACAAGCATTTGTAATTGCTTCTACCCAAAAGTAAGTGGGTAGTTTGGCATATGCAAGCATGGTTCTAGCTGCTTCAACTAAGGTTCTGTTCCTTCTTTCTACAACTCCATTTTGTTGTGGAACTCTTGGAGCAGAATAATCATGAGAGATTCCTTTACTTGTAAGGAAGGTCTTGATTTTTGAATTTTTAAATTCAGTTCCATTGTCAGATCTGATTCTTCTAACAAGTGATTTTAAAATATTCTCAATTTTCTGATTAAATTTATGATCAGATCTAGAGTTTCACTTTTCTTTCTCAAAAAATCAACCCAAGTATATCTGGAATAGTCATCTACAATGACTAAGATATATTTTTTACCAGAAAAACTTGCAGTGTTTACTGGTCCACAAAGGTCCATATGCAAGTTCTAAGTTTTGAGTGATTGAAGATTCATAAATTGTTTTATGTGAGCCTCTATTTGATTTTCTCATCTCACAGGCTTCACATATTTTATCCTTTTTGGAGGATATAAAAGGTAATCCTTTCACCAAACCTTTGCTTGCTAATTGGTTTAGATTTTTGAAGTTTAAGTGGGCTAATCTTTTGTGCCATAACCAGCTATTGCTTTTATTGCCTTTAGAAAACAAGCATAAATGAGGGTGCTCAATTTCTTATTTGAAATCAAAGTAATAGATGAATTTTCTTATTCTTTGTTACAAAATTGACCACAACTTAGTAGATTGTATAATAAACCTTCTACATAAGCTACTTTCTCAATGATCAAGGATCCATACTTAATGCAACCATAGCCCAACATTCTCCCCTTTACTCATTTCCAAAGTTTACTAATTTACCCAGCTTAGAGACAAAATTGCTGAGTAAGCTCCTATCCTCAGTCATGTGCTTGGAGCTTCCTGAATTGCAGTAACAGATCTGCTGCACATGATGGTCCAGAAATGGTAAAGTTAGAGAATTTTGGGTACCCAAACTTGCTTAGGTATTTTTTCTAATGAAAATTTGTTAGAAATTTCTTCTTCGATGAGCTATTTTTATCAGAACTTATTTTAAATGCTGAGCCATTAACAGATGATTGGATTTTTGTTTGGAGATGTTGTTGAATAATCTTCTTCATCAGGATTTTTTTGACTGAGTTGATTGTGATGAAGGGTCAACAATTTTTTGAAATTTTGGATGAATGCTTTTTGAATTTTCTACAAATGTTTGCCTTAATTCATACTTTTTTTTTGCTTTTGTGTTACACTTTGATGGTAGAAAAAGACTGTCAGAACTCATGGATTTACAAGATTCAGCATCATATTCTAATGATAATTTATCAGAATTCTGGTAGCTTGCTTTGACAAAGGTGGTAGGTTTTCTGATGTCGGTTTTTTACATAGCCCAGACTTTCCCCTATGTTTTTCGGCGTCGTTTCAATAAAGTTTATGAAATCTTAAGCTTGTTGAAAACATTTTACATTGATTTCTTCGTCATGAATTCTTTTTTGCAAATCTTTTCTCTCATTTTCATAGAATTCAATTTTTGCTTGTTTGTTCAAGGCTTCTTCAATGAGTAATTGGTTTTCAAGTTTTACTTTGTTTAACAATTTTTGTATATCATTAGATCTTTTGTTTTCCAATTTTTGTTTTTCTTGTAGATTCACAAAATCTGTCATAAGTTTGTTAAATTGTTTTTCAAGATCCATGTTGTTTGAACTTACCTTGTGTTCTGAGATTTCTGATTCTACATCAGCAACTTTCGCCATTAGACAAAAGTTGGTCATCTCCTCTTCTTCTTTATCAGAATAATCATCGGTTAGCCAAGCATCAGATCCTGCAATTGGACTAACTTGTTGTTGCTTCTTGGCTTATTCAAGCTTTTTCTCATAATATGCAACATCTTTCAGTTTCTTATTCTTGCATTTTGATGCATAGTGTCCTTTTAGCTTACACTTGTAACACACAATTTCTGCTTTTGCTTTATCCTTGGACTTTCCTTCTATCCTCCCCTTGTCAATTTTCCGGTACTTATGGCTTCCACCTCTTAATCTTTGCTCAAATATTTTTGTGAGCAATGCAATTGCCTCAGCAAATATAGAAAGGTCTGATAAGGTATCAGAATTTTCCATACTTTGGCAATAAGAGGTTTGTGGATCAGAATTGATTATTCTTTGAGAGCTTGAAATGAGAGCAATGGGTCCCCCTCTTTGGTTTGAGTCATCATATATTTCTTCTTCTCTTGGAGCAACAATGTTGTATAGGTCATGCAGACTCATGTTTCCTAGCTCTAGAGTGGAGGCTAAAGTCATTGTTAGACTTCTCCATTCTCTTGGTAGAGCATCTAGGAATTTCACATTCCTTTCATCGTTTGATTTATCAATACCAAACTTTTTTAGATCATTTAAAATTTTAGCAAATCTGTTTTAAAGTTTCACAAAGCTTTTCATTTGGTAAACTTTTAAATCTCTCATAAGAGGAAACAATTTGTACGTTTGTTTCTTTTCATTCTTTTTCCTCCTTTACAAAGATTTTCCAGCTGATCCCATATCTCTTTAGCAGAAGCACATGCGTCTACTTATGAGAATATGTCGTTTGGAAGTGCCATAATCAAGAGTGATTTGGCCCTTTCATTAGCTTCCACCTTTGCCTTGTCTTCATTGCTCCAAAAGTTTTCTGCTTTTGGAGCCCAAGACGTGGGCAATTTTGGTGTTTGCTCAGTTGCTGGAACACCTGGTATTTCAACCATGGGTTTATGTGGGCCACCCTCAATGGATTGAAACAGTGCTCGATCATGTCCATTTAAAAAATTGATCATCCTGATTTTCCATTGGGGGTACTCCTCTCTAACCAAGGTCGGAGGCTTTGACATAGACCCAATATTGAATGCATTGTTCCATGTTTGAAAGTTTTCCATATTTGGATAAAAGAGAGAAAACAATGAGCAATTAATCGTTTGAAAATAGTTTATTCAATTTGCTCTGATAACAATTATTGATCCCAGATAAACAGTGCTTCTTTAACTTAATATGGCAAGTGATTTAAACAAATGTGAAAATAATGTGCGGAAATAGAAATCGAACTTTCAAGAAACATAACTTACAGAATTTTCAAGTTTATATCACTTTGAAACAAAAATGGTTTACAAGTTGATTGTGAGGTTATTGACTATTACAAATGAGTGCTTTGATAATTCTATGGTGAAAGGGTAATGGAGTTTTGTTGTATGTATTAAATGCTTGGCTTAACTCCTTATCCTTCAATGATTTACTTCTCTATATATAGAGAGTTTTAAGCATGAATAAACATTTATTTATTCATGCACTTGCCCTGCATAAAGTAGATTTTTGGCATATTCATTGAATCTACTAAGGTCAACTTGCTACTTTAAAAATATGGCATAGCCTTATCTTTTAGAAAAGTTGGCTCATTAGAAGTCTTGATGGTCAGCTTATTAGAAAATCTGTTGAACAGATCATCAGAAATTTTGATAATCAGAATTTACCAGAATCTGATGATAATCATCAGAATTATCATCAGATCCATCATAATGGCCTTTTCTGATTCTCTTCTTTCACTTGTGATCTTTATCTGATAAATGTTGAAGATGTTTTTTTCTTTATTCTGTCTAGATTGTCTAGTTTCTTATGTTTGTTTAACCCTCATGACTTTATCTCTAGCAGTAGATCAGATATACCATATTTTTCTTCAATTTACACAAAAAGTTTCCTAACATATATGTATAAAGTCAATTTTAAACTATACACATGTGTATATTATGGAAAGCTTAGGGAATTGTGCAGTCTAGAAAGCTTTCTCAAATAGTGCGAAATTCTCTTAGGATCTCTACCCTATATATATATATATATATATAGGGTGAGGTTCCTTTAAAAGAGCCTTTTTCGTAAGAAGTGTGAGAAGGCATAAGATATAGGCATGATGTTTTGGCAAGAAAAACAACAAAGATAACAATTTAAAACACAATGTAACGTATTATGGGAGTGAAATTTAAAACACAACTAAAACACACTAGATAACACTTAAGACACACTACTTAATGTTCTTGGCATGGTGTTTTACGTTTTAAGCCTAAAATTCATTGTATTGTGTCTAAAATTGTTATTTTTGGTGTTTTTCTTGCGAAAACAGCCGAAAACATCATACCCAAGTCCAAAACATGATGCCTAGATGTCAATTCTTATGCCTTATCACACTTATCACGAAAAGTGTCCTTTTTATAGAATTTTAAGACTATATATATATAGGTTCCTGTAAAAAGGATATTTTTTATATGAAGTGTGAGAGTGCATAGGAATAGACATGTAGGCATCATGTTTTGGACTTGGGCATGATGTTTTGGGCTGTTTTGGCAAGAAAAACACAAAAAATTAACAATTTAAGACACAATGCAATGAAATCTAGGCTTCAAAGTTAAAACAACATGTCAAGAACGTTAAGTATGGTGTTTAAAGTGTTAAACAGTGTGTTTTAGTTGTTTTTTTTTTAATTTCATGCATATAATACATTGCATTGTGTTTTAAATTGTCATATTTGTTTTTTTTTTTTACCAAAACAACCTAAAACATCATACCTAAGTTTAAAAGATGAAGTCTACATGTCAATTTATATGCATTCTCACACTTTTTATAGGAACCTCACCCGGGTGAGGTTTCTGTAAAAAGGACATTTTTGGTGTTTTTCTTGTCAAAATGTCATTCCTATGTCTTTTCACACTTCTCACGAAAAATGTCATTTTTTACAAGAACATATATTACATGCACTTAAGGTATTAAAAGCTAGAAATATAAGAAAATATGAATAGTTTGGTTCGGTATAATTTTGGTTAAAGGTACAAAAAAACTAATAACCGATTTTTTTAATTCAAATATTTGTTAATTCAGGTTTCGTTTATCGGTTTTCAGGTAATTCAGTTTTTTTGTTGATTTCGATTCAGTTTCATCTGTTATCGGTTCTGCTTTGGTTTTGGTTAACGATTCAGTTATTGTTCACCCTTAGACATTGTTAACCACGTAACATATCAATTTTGTAATTTAAAAACTATAGAAATACTATACTAAAAAATTAAATAGAACAAAATACTTGCTTTTATGGTGTAATTTTTTTTTTGTAAAAATATTAACATGCAAAAAAGTTATGATCGTTTAAAAATCGTAGGGGTAGTTAGTTTTTTATAAGGGGAAAAGTGTAATACTAACTAATTGTCTATAACTTTGTTAGAGACAAGGTAACTAAAGTGTAATTAAGATGAGGGGATTAAAGTATAATTAGTGTTTAAAAGACTAATTTACACTCCTTTTAATTTCTACCTTATGTACTAAAGCAAAAAAAATCTTAAATTTTGGGTATTTAAAATGCCCATGTGATATGCATTATATATAGTATAGATATAGTATAAATACTTGACACATTTTCCATTTTGCTCTGTATCATCCATAATAGATTCCTAATCTTTCAATAAGGGTGCTCGCGTGATGCGTCGGGAAACACATACATTGCCATGGTGTGCATGGTTCGGTCATTTTGGTTATTATCCTCAATCAAACCCGAAGCCAAAACCAAAGTCATCAGTTAGTGTTTTTTATTAACCAATTATTTTTTTGGTTAATCAGTTATGTTTATTCAGTTGAATTGATAGTTGTTTGACCTACAAAAGAACATATGATATCAAAAGCCAAAACATGCTATCAGATCAAGAAATAATCAAGTTATGATCTACATTTGCCCCAAAGATAGCAAATCCTGAACACTAATAGAGCATCTGTTTGAAGAATACAAAGCACTACTGAAGACTGGGAAGCACTGTTGAAGAAGAAAGAACATTTGTTCAAAGGCCAAAGCCCTGTTGAAGATAAAGCTTTGATGGAGAAGACCAAATATGTGTTAGGCCTAAACAAATATGTGGAACTAGTCAACAGAGGTTTAAAGAACAGACCTTATTAATGTAATAGTGTTTAGTATAAGCAGATGTTTAGTATATTTAATCAGTTGTTAATTCCATGAGGGGAAACATCTGTGGATTCTTTCTGTTAGGAATGTTAGATGTTGTTATCAGGGTGATGCCAGCCCTGATTGCGAACAAATTTTTGTACTTAGTATAAATAGATCTCACTTATTAGAGATCTATTTCATCACTTACATCATTCTTATACAAACATAAGTGAGTGATCAGGCTGAGTAGGAGTGTAAAATCATTCTTGTAATCTTTGATTACAATCATTAATACAAGTTTGATATAATTCCAAATTTGGGTGTTCATATAATTCCGCTCCAAATTCCATTATGTTATCTTTCATATATATATTTGTTCACCTATAGTACACAAAATAGTTTTATCAAATCAAAGACCTCAACCAAACAACCAACAATATTTTTATCAAAATTCCCAAAATACCCTATACCAAATGTTCAAAACACTACTCATTTGCATAACATATAAGTCAAGTTTCAGTGCGATATGTTCAAACATCTGTCTATCAAGTCCAATATGTTCAGGTGCATGTTGCCCAAGTTCAAGCAGCTTCAGCTACTCCTACCCCTACACCTGCAGAGGCTAAATAACAAAGTTTCTTTACTCAAGGATTTGTTAACTTCAGTAGCTTTCCTAAGAACTTAACTGATGAAAATTTTGCTCTTTTGGCAAAAGCAAATGATGAACCTATGAGTTTTTGTTTTATGGCACTTGAATCTATTAGAGAAGAAAGTTAATTCAAAGGAGAAAAGACTGTTGATGAAGATCAAAATGTTGATAATGAGAATGTAGGAAGCCCATAACAAACCACTGTTTGTGAATAGGGTAATGAAGGAAGCGTGAAAAATGATGATCCTAAATGTTCTACAGATTGTGAAAAAGATTGTCTTAACTGCTGCTGCTAAGGTATCTCTTCAATTTTTAAAAGAATTATGTTCAGAAAATGCATTATTACATTTGCAAAAGTCAAAGAGGTAAATAAAAACCGAGGGAAAAGGTCCAAGTTAGTGAAATACAGGTTGAAAAATTAACAAAAGATTTCAAAACTAAACTAATTGAAAAGGACCAAGAAATTAGCAGACTCAAACATGAAGCATCAAATACCAAAGACCAGCTCTAAAATATGATAGCAAAATATCAAAGTTGTAAAAAGGAGCTTGAATCTATCTAAGTCACATGTGAAAAATAGGTAGAGTCATGTGCCGGGTTTGAGATGCTTCTCGACAAACAAACAAAAAGTAATGTGTAATTTGGAATAGGGTTTAAGGAACTAGAAAACAAATGTTCCAAAGAAAATGATTACATTGACTCTCAAATAGTTGAACTAATACTAACTCAGCTTGTAAAGAAGTAAAAATTACTGATCCAAATGGTAAAAAGGTTATTCTTTAAAAACCATTAGATCCATCACCAAGTTTTGGAAAAGAAAAATATGAATTTAAATCAACTTGGTCTAATGAATGTGATGTGCTTGAAAACTTCAAACCAATTAATTTCACAAACCCTGATAGGCTCAAAACACCAAAGGTAAACAACATTCCTATTACCAACTCTCAAATAGATGGTCAAAGATATGTTTCGGAAAAAAAAGACAAAGGTAGTAAGAAAGACAAGGCCACAAATATGTTCCATTTAAAAGCTTATGATATAACAGAGGAAACAATATTTGTGAGTCAAAGCCTGGGTGCACCATTTGTGGTAAAAACAACCGTGTGACTCAATAATGTTTCTATCTTAAACCCTATGACATCAAGAGAAACTGGGTCAAAGATAAAGTATCTATCTGATAATCAAGGAGTTGGTTCCACCAAAAGAAAACCATAGCCAACTCCTGAGAAATTTGGAGTCTGTTAAACATATGTAACAAGATCTTTGTACCAAAACCCTATTCACAGGGTGGTTCAAGTTACAGATGCACTACCATCACAACATACCTTATCAGTATAATGAGTCTGTCAAAATGCCCCAAAACCCAAGAGTAAACAGATACCCTGATGGTTATTATCAACTCACTGGAAATGGTCAAACATCTATTGACTTAAGTGTTAAGGCACTTGGACAAAGTCAACAACAACAACTGATGGAAATGGTTTAGCAACTGTTTCACACAAAAGGTAAAAACCAAAGCCAACTTAGCTTTGGACTCACTTCCAAACTAATTCATTTTTGTAGTACAAGGAGCCTCTACATTTGTTTCAATTTAAAACTTGCAAACAATGGATAACTCCTTGTAAAAGAGAAAATACAAAAATACAAAAATATCAAAACTTTTTCAATATAAACATTAATATGAAAAATTCAAAAATTTGTTTAAAATCATTAAAGATTGTTCAAAATCATTTGAAAATAAAATCTCTATTTAAAAACAAAACCATTGTTCAAGTGGTCCTAATGTCTATTTGGCAAAAGTTAACCACTTTCACATAAAGTAACCACTGATTTTAATCTTCAGTTTCTCATCCTCTGTTGACTAAGTCAAAAGACTAGCCAAAAATTGTTTTTCCAACACAACCATTGTTGACAAACAACAATGGTTTCAATATTAAGAACAGAGGTTACAAGAGGAATAGACCTTGAAAACAGACCTTTCAAAATATAAACAATTGCTTACCATGTCGGATATGTCAAACTGACCTTGGCCACGTCAGCATCACTTTTTTCAAAACCCTATAAAAACCCTTGTCCAAACAAAGTTTCCACTTATCATTTTTCAAAATTCAAAACCCACTAATTCATAGTGAAATCTGTCATTATATATTCATCAACAGTCACCTGCAATCATCTACCATGTATCTCACACTCAAACCTTCGCATAACTATCTTCCATACCTAGTCAAACATGACTTAAATCCTGCCTTTCACCCTATTATCTACATTCTTCAAGCATCAAAATTTCACAATACTTTGACGGTTGATGCATCCATCTTCGCCAATGCATTGTGAAAGTTTTGGGCGAACTCGGATTTCTTGCTCCGAGAAAAAAATCCTTTCACTATTATCTTAAAAGTTGATGGGGGTAGATATCCAGATCCCTCCACAAATCATATCAACCACTTTCAACCTTGACGATGAGGTAGGTATGGATTCTTTCTCTAAAAATGAACTTCATTATGAATTCATATAGGGAGGGTATGATGCTCAACTAGTGGGAGCAACATTTTTAAAACCACATTTTCCACCAGCAATGAATTTTTTCTTTGATACCCTACTCATATGTCTTTAAGCGAAAACGACCTCTTTCAATGAAATACCTTTAAAAACTCAGTATTTGGGATATGCAATTTTCACAAATGCATATTATCAGCTATCCCAAACTCTTTTTATGGAAATGGTGGGTAAAGTGAAGGCAATTAAGAAAGTTTCTGCAAGATCCTTTATCATGAATTTAAGGTTACTAAGCTTTTACTTACAAAAATTTTAGCACAAAATGTTTTTTGAAGAGGGCCAAGACTTGCAAGTGAATAACCTTTCAATTGAAACTTTTACTCGCATGATGACCAATAAAGGTCCGGAAAATGCCAAGGCAGGAAATGTTTTATCAATAGAGGTTACAAACTCTGTTATAGAGCCCACTACTTCTGATGCCCACAGTTCACAACCAACTACTGTGGTACCCACATCAGCTAAATCCACTTCATACCGCAAAGCCGAAAGTGCTAAAAAGGTAACTCTAGAGGTTAAGATGCCAGAGGAGCTTACTGTAACACAAAGGCAACTAACCTTTGTTGTTACTTCCTCACAACAGATGCAAACATCTCTACCCATCCAAACTCCTCACATATACTCACAAAAGGATAGTGGTGTAAGCACAAAGGAACCAAATTCAGAATTTGATGATTCACTTGAACATCTATACTCAAGTTGTTACACCCCGACTCGAGGCAAATTATCGATCAGGACATGATGATTGTTCATAGCTCTTGATGACTATTAAAGTTTAAACATTTATTTCATGCCATAAATTAAAATGTCATATAACCACATAACTTCACATAACCAGATAACTTCACATAATCCATACATTAAACAAAACCTGAAACATAAATAATCTTGTTCATTCAACTAAGGCTATCCTATGTGATCTTCATCCAAGATCATCAAATCAAACATGATCACCTGTATCATGTGTACAAGTAGCTTTTCGGTTAACATAAATTGGTAAGTAAATCTGATGCTGAAATAAAACAATTTTTTGTTAATTATTTTAAAATGTTTAACATGCAATTCAATTGAAATAAGGTGGTCAAAATAGACATCAACATAAAATAACCGCATATCGACTAACGCAATTAGCGATCATGCAATAATGCGATACATACGACACTACGAGACTCAAGCCCCGAAGAGTGAGTATAAATGTGGTGGCGATACCGAGCTAGAACCCGTGGTAATGGGGAACCGGTCAGCAAGTGGATCCATGTGTTTGATGATAAGAGACACAAAGCGGTAAACAATTAAAAAACAGATATAATAGCACATAATTACACATTAAGTTTGCATGTATTTGATATATGAAATAAAATGTAATAAGCGAAATAAGCGACACATGACAAACCCCAAAACATTTAATTGTAAAAATGGGAATTAGAAAGATCTACTCACTGTTTGCATATTTTGATTCATTGGATAACCGCACGAAAATGAGAACTCTACATGACAAGATTATCCTAAAGATATAGAATACAATTACTAAACAACCAACAAAATAACAAAGTTAAATCTTGCGATTTTATATATTAATTTCTATGTGAATAATTAATTAGTTGTTTTGTGAACCGTTTAGTTTTATTTTATTATGTACAAGGTACATCTTGTTTCACTGTGGTTTCTTAGATCATGCAATCAGAGATCATTATCTCTTGGAAGGTTAGGAGCTTTCCCGATCATATACCTTGGTAAATAATTTATGAAATTATAAAATCTAAAATCTGAATTGGTTTTATTAGATCCATTTTTTTAAACTATTAATTATGGGACCTGAATTCTATTATTATAAATGCCAAAATATTTATATATTTTCTGAAAATTCAGATCATTTGTAAAAGAAACTCATCTTGCTAATTTTATATTTCATAAATTCCAATATAAAATATATACATATATTGATTACAATTTCAGAAAATTCTAATGACGTGTGCGTATATATACATAATTTTACAATGAACTTTACACTCGAACTCGGTTTTAATATTTATAAAAATGATTTATACCATAATATTAAAACACACACAAAAGGACAAGTGTACCCTATCATAATGTAGTAAAGTATAGGTAAGAACCAGATGTCGATCCATGGACGCGGGCGGATGCATGAGTACTAAACCATTATCACTGGTTTACCAATATAAAGATAGGTGAATGAAGTTTTCAACTAAACTAATCTAAAACTATATTTAAAACATAAAAGACTCCAAATACTAAAATATATATATTATCTTGTTTTACAAACAACCTAAGCATGTTTACTAAGTCAGAAATGCCACAAAGGCACTTGATCAATCTTCCAATTATATAGACAATTAGTATCCCTTTCGAGAATCCTAACATGACAATCCTTCGGAAAGCTAACGCAATAGACACACTTTAGCCACCTAAAATTGTTACTTAGCGTGCTATTGATATATTTTCATGTAAATCTTCTAAAGATAAGTTAGTCATCTGTTAAGAGTTTTCTTCCGTCACTTAATCAAGGAAAGTTATACCGTTAACACAATACAACCACTGAGACAATCATAAAGTAGATCATATCACAAACTATTCCATTTTACAAACCTTGAACACAAATCTACCAAGATAGTAATTTCAACCAAAACCACTAAAAAAGATCATAAACCGTGTCAGGAACTTGTAACAACACCATTTAACCCATTAGAGTCCTTACGTGCAAGAAAGTACTCTTGATTAATATTGATTTACCTTTTATTAAACCAATACCCATTTCTAGTTTTATGGTGTAAACATATTAACAAGTTAATAGCTTACTAACAAGTGCTTAATCAAGGGTTTTTTCAACATATCTCAACTAAACATTCATTAATCATCCAAAATAACCAAATATAATCAAGAATCTAACGTCAATGAAACATGTTTGCCATATGATCATCAAGACTTAAACATGAGAAGTACCAAATTTTCATACAAAGAAGATTAACATACTAATGTTTGTTCATAAAACAAGTAAACTAGTGTTTTTGCCCTAAGCCTACAATAATTTAGAATACATCAATCAATGCTTGAAATACAACCAAAATCATGGAAAGAACAAGGATTCAAACCATAAGCAATCAAGGATTAGATGGATTGGATGACAAATAGGTTTCTTTGCAACTTGGAGGCTTGAATCCGACCCAAGCAGGCTGTTTCCGGAGCCCCAAAATTGCCCAAAATCTTGCAAAAATATCCAATAATTGATCAGAATGCGTCTGCTCTGTTTTATACAACATTTCAAAAGTGCACGACTGTGCGCTTAAAGTACACGCCCGTACACTGTACAAGTCTACTCACAACGTCAGTTGCAGGGTATGGGTTAAGCAAGTGGCTGATTTGGCGGCAAAGTGCGCGCACGGCCGTGCACAAAAAGTGCACGGTCGTACATGTCCGAGAAAATGGATGCACGATTGGTCGCACGGGATGTGCTTCTAAGGACCAGAGGGTGCACGGGGTGCAACCATGACGCACACTCGTGCATATTCGAGAAATCAGTTGGACTGCCTTGGTCGTGAGTCTGCACGGTCGTGCACATGGAGCGCACGGTAGTGCATGACCCGTGTCTTCAGCAGATTGTGTAGTTTTCATCCAAAATGCCCAGAAACTCCTCTTTTTTCTCCAACTTTGTCTTTGCACTCCGTTTAAGACCTGAAAATCTAAAAGTGCATGATTAAGTACTTAAACGTCGAAGTTTTAGCCAAAAACGCATAAAACGATAGTAAAATGGGGGACTAAAACATGTGTAATTTAGTGTATATCACCAAACATTATCTGAAAATTCTCAAAAGTTAAACCAACTCTACTAACATGATACTAATCAGTATTTATATATTCAATTTCACCAAAACACAAATTAAAATAAAAAACCACAAATCTAATATATAAAAACCCTACAAATCACAAGAATTAAATTTTGGATTTTGGGTTCCCTATATCACGAAAATTGATAGAGGGGTTTTGTAGATCTTGAAAAATTAATAAGAATGGACACAAGAACTACCTTTTTTGATGAAGAGTTAAAGGAGATATAAAAAGATAAAGTTCCAAGCCATGGTTCTTCTATACCTTGAATCCGCGACTTGCAGAGGATGTTGAGTGAACTGTAGTTAGGGAATTTCGTTTGAGAGGTGGAGAGGTCGAATGAGAGTGGCTAGGGTTGATATGATGGATGGATTTTGGTTATAAAGTTTATAAAATTTTCTTAGTTTTAATAGGGATTTGATGTGATTAGAAATTAGGTAATTATAAGGTGTATTTGGACGGATTAAGAGTGTATATTAGTGTCTATACTCGTTTAAGGTAAAGTAGGATATCAATTACTAAAATAAATACAATAGGATTACGTAAATGGGATTTGGAACATCATGACTTGGGGAGGATTAAACATGCAGATGCATGTCGTGTGGGTGAGGACTCCAAACGATAGGGCCTATCGTTTGGGACATGGTCGTTTGAGGGAGGTGGGCTATCGTTTGGAGTGAGGTTAAGTGGGGTTGGGATTTTTGTTTGGAAAGTAAAGATTGAGTTGGTATCATTTGGGCTAAGTGGGGTCTATCATTTGAAGGTAATAGTGGGTGTTATCGTTTGATTTAGAAGGTTAATATCATTTTAAAAATGGGGATTGAATATGAGTGAATGTTAATTAATTACTTAACAACTATAAAATAAATATCATCGAATAATAAATGTTTGCATCTTTTGATTTAGAAGGGTAATATCATTTTGAAAGTGGGGATTGAGTAGGAGTGTTATGCTGTTTAAATAAACATAATTAATTACTCAAAAACTATAAAATAAATATCATCGAACAATAAATTTGCATCTTTATTATGGTTTGAACCCGGTTACAAATGGGTCGAGTTATAGGATCCAATTTTGATGGATGTTACGCAAGCCCTGATCCTAGGGCTGATTCTCTTTCAACTCCACCACCCTTAAATATGCTCACCACAATGAAACCATTGCTTGGAGGTTTTTCAATTGAAACAACCACTATAGCTGTAGAGACAACAGTCTCACAGATGGACAGTGGTTTAATAACTAAGACTTCCTTGATGGCAACAACTGTTGACTCTACAATTTACACTCTCCAACAGTTGGAAATCCCCAAAACCAATCACAAGGGGCACTTGGTTCAAAACCAAATACAACTATCTCTAGAGGGAATTCAGATGATTCTATTAAATTAGGTGATGGATTAAGATATCAAGAATTGACAGAGAGTAACCAAAATGGAATCTTCAGTTGATCCAATCAAAGAAATGATGTCCACTCTGGTGCACAACTCTATATCTACACCAACAAATGCAAAACTTGCAGAGAAGATCTGGTCCCATGCACAACCCTATCTCCAACTTCAAAAGCAATCTTTTGATATCACCAACAATATCCATATGGAGTTGATCAAGAATATGATTGAAGTAAGGTACAAAGATACATAAGCAGAGATCAAAGCCATCAAAGATGTCCTTAAAACAATACGCACTACCCCAAAACCCAAGTATCCAGAAGATGATGCCAAAAAAGGGAAGAGTGACAACATGAGGAAGCTTCCTCCTCAATTCAAAAGTGCAAAAGAAGCCTGACATATCTACAGCCAAATAGGCTAAAGAAGATGTCCTTGAAAAGGAGAAGATGAGAGACACAAGAGAAGCTAAGAATGCTCTGGCCATGCAAGAAATCTTTGAATGAAAAACAATTCAAGAGAATCTAGGTTCGTCAATAGATGCCCCCACAAGTAGACAACCTGCAAGACGAGGTTCTCAAAGCTCTATTGCAACTTCCACTATTACATTGAAAAAAAATTTCAATAAAAACCAACCATTGCTTCATGAATCACAGCTATTACCACTCAAACCGCTAATCTTCTGGTCCAACCATCTGTTGCCATTACAAAGGTGACAACATATGTTATATCTACAACAACACTTACCACACTACCAAAACCAGTAAAGCCTATTTCCCAAAAGGCCCTTGCTGGTGTTCTCGAAAGAAAACCATCCATTCAAGCTCCACCACCAGCATAAAAAACAACAACACCATCCACTAGGGGCACAAAAAGAAAAACAAAATTCATCATTCAAGAAGAAGATGAAGAATCCCCCAAGCCTCTCCCATCAGAGCCACAACATCACTACCACCTACCACAGGACAAATAACCACAAACATATCCACATCCATTCCTATATCACTTCTACTATCAATATCATCAACCACCACTACCTTAATCACTATTATAGATCCACTAGAGTTGGAAACTATATTACAAGAGATATAGTCTTTCTACTCTATAGCAGATATAAGACAACTCACATGCACATCTCTCCAGGATTTCCCAAGGCCCTCCAATGTATCAGAATACTTGGAGTTGAAGCTAAAGCATGCACAAAAGATAGCTGCATAGAGATGTAGAGGGAAGGATGACAAAGAAAGATAACAAATCCTATTTGAGGAATAGAAAAAGTAAATGCCTTAGAAGATTATGCCAAAGATGTATGAAAGAATCTTTCTTATGGTCTAATAAGTGATCCAGGTCTCAGAAGAGCATTAAGAGAAGCCTATCTTGACCAAATTATGAAAGAAACCATATAAAGAAACTAAAGCACAATTTGCAGGATGGTTAACTGAATCCCTACTTGATGAAATCATAAGGATTGAGAAGTTGCTCCTAGATCCAGAGATTAAACCAGCACCTCCCAACTAGAAAGTAGGAAAAAGGCTAAATGACAAAAGGCCCTGAAGTTGAAGAGGAGGAAGGAAGAAATGGTTGCAGCCAACCTTGGCACCATGAGGTCAATGGAAAAATGTGATGAGCCAACAATCACAGAGAACTATAAGAAGCTTGAAATTTTAAGAGAAAAAGATCACTTCCCAAGAAAGCAAGACTATGAAAATGTAGACTTCCCCATCAAAACATTAGTGAATTCTTCAGAGCTTTCACCTGCAAAGATCATATCAATAGCTACAAGAAGTATCTTAAAAGACAAAAGGAGATGTCAAAGGAAGATATGAAGAGGTATCAAGATGAGCTCAGGAAAGAAGCAATCAGAAATGAGATAATGTATGGGCATCCAGATAAAAATCCTGAAGATCTACTTAGTCAAATTTTGGGAAGGCCAGTTTCCCCAAACTCATCTTCATTAACTTTTGGCATAGGAAATCCATCAAGCCTCAAAATTCTATAATGGTAGTCTGACAAGACAAACCATGAATTAACATTGCTCAGGGCTAATGGAGAAGTTGAAAAGAAATCCACGAATAGCATATGTGGGCTTAAGAATGAAGATCTACAAGACCTACTGGGTCTTGACTTGAAAGGGATCCGGAAGATAACTACTTTTTAATATTTGAGCTACAATTCAAAGGACAAATCAGAGAGAAGTTGATGAGGAATAAAAGATGATAAAATAAAGATTGACTTTTGGCATCATCTGTTCTAAGGGGAGATTGTGGACCTACAAAAGAACAGAAGATATCAAAAGCCAAAACATGCTTTCAGACCAAGAAATAAGCAAGTTATGATTTACATTTTTCCCAAAGATAGTTAATCTTGAACACTAACAGAGCATCTGTTTGAAGACTAGGAAGCACTGTTGAAGAAGAAAGAACATCTATTCAAAGGAGAAAGTCCTGTTGAAGACAAACCTCTGATGGAGAAGACCAGACATTGATGCTTGGAACTAGTCAACAGAGGTTTAAAGAATATACCTTATCAATGTAACAGTGTTACAACTTGTTAATTTCATCAAATGTTTCTAACATATATGGAATCTATTTTGTTAGGGGTATATGATGTGACAAATGGCAAATAACCGGTAATTCCGTGCAATTTAATCACTAATTTTATTTTATAATCTCATGCATATTATCGTAATTTAATTTCATAACTAAGTCGTATGTCGTTAGGGCAAGTAATCTGATCATAACATATACTGGTTTCCGTTACAACTCGAAACAAACCAAAACAATGCCCTAAAAGTGTTGGGCGCACTAATTGCGGTGACACTAACTGTGTCGGTAAATCCGCTAAAACGAATCGGAACAAGGAATAACGGCATGTTAATGCCATACCTGAGTCCATATACAAATGAAAACACTTATTTGAGATCAACCATTACAATAATACATAACTTTCCAGTACAACGCCTAAATTGCAAAATTGTTCGTTTCGATCGAAAAGGTGCCAAATGGCGGTTTGTCCGCAAGACTAATTCGGAGGATTCTGGATGTAAGAATAAGAATAAAGCAATATTAATCATCCTAAAACAATGTGATAATAGCAAGAATGCATAAAATACATCGTTTCCGGTCATTCTACAAACAGTGCACAATTCGACCGGAAGGCGACCATTTGTCGAAACGACGAGTATTTTAGTGACCGATAGCCTTATCCGGGCATCTAGCAAACTAGTTAAACCTCATTTGGAACTCGGAATCCATTCAACTAACATGAGGTCACGGAAACACAACTTTCGGAAAAGTTCGACAACGGATAATAAAAGTGCCGATATCGACGATCGAACGAAAGACATTTCGGCCATCCTAGCTCATCGTATATTCGTCTAGCGAACTAGTTATACATACTTTAGGTCGGAATTGCACTAAGTAGACACCACGACAATTGTGGTGGTCGAAAACAAAAGCTTCCGGTGCTAAATAAATAAGTTCGTTTATTAGCGATTATTGCGACGATGAGCGATCTAACGACATTTCCGTCATCCGAAACTTATATTGGAGGACTAAGTGGATATTACCATGTAATAACACACTAAACCCTAATCTTATGCTAAGGATGCAAGATCAAACCCTTAATCACATATACATAGCCTAATGACCAAAATATCTTCCGTTTTAACATGTGTAAAAAAATAATTACACTTTACCCCCCCCCACTCTTTTGACGGTTTCAAGTGGGCCCCATGTCCAGTTGATTTTGTTGAAAATTGAAGATTAGAAGCACAACCTTGATTTGTTGTTGATCTTGAAAGAATGAATTGATATATATCATTATTTCACAAAGATCTTCATCATTTTTCTTCACAAAAGTTGCAACCATCTTACCTTCACTCTCTCTCTAGCTCACGGCCACCACCACCACACTTAAACCACCATATAGCCACCATAAAACACCACATTTCATCCACTTTAAAACCCTTTTTAAGGCCATTCAAGAAGCTAGCAAGGGTGGAGGATCACTAAGACTTCATTGGAGCTTCATATTTTTTCTAAGATCATCAAGAACTTGTGCACCCATTGTAAGGCAAACTCATCCATAATCTAGCTTATTTTTATGCTTAGATTAATAATGTACAAGTTGATTATCTTGAAAATAAAGAAAAGAAACACCAAAAACCCTAACTCACGCCATAATAACAACACTAAATATTGTTTATTTTGTGTTGATTATGTGTTTATATGGTAGCTAGTTAGCATGTTGAAGTTATTTATGTTAAAGTGTGGTATAAAAGTTAGATGATCTTGTTTGATCAAGTATAAAAATGAAGATATAAACATGATAAGGTTTAAATCTAAATAAGATCATCAACTAAATCATCCATGAAGATTACTACAACTTAAAGATAATTTTATCACTCATGAATGATTTTTTTAAGGAATAAACATTATTATTTAAGATATAATCATCTTAAAAATGTGTAGTAATCAAGAGGTTAAATGTATGAACTTGATTAAATAACATGACAAAAGTAGTGATTTGAAAGTGTTAATAAATATTGAAAACCATCTTGATTTAATAGGATTTTTAACACTAAAAAGTCATGGATGATGATGTATTAATGTTGTAAAATAAATATTAGGAAGATATGTGATGGATTGTTGATATTGATTATGAGCTTAAACAGGTTTTAAATACGTTTACGTTTTTAAAACGTGGAAAACGCCATAGTTTAGGGGAAACTATGGCGAAATTTCTAAAAATCTAATCGCAATTGAGACATGATTAATGGGGTGATTAGCGAGAGTAAACGCGATTAGTAACTTAAATTGTAATTAAGTAGGTTCTAATGACAAGGGTTAAATCCTAAATACCCAAGTGTTCAACAAAGTTATATATATTTGCAAGTAAAAATAAATACTTTTTAAATATATATATATATATATATATATACATACTTACTTGGGAAATAAAAATATGTTTACACATTTGTCACCAAGGATTTTGTATGAATACAAATGTGTATTGTATGTGTATGCATTTAGAAGCTTAGGGTATTCACAATAAAATACCCAACCATATACAGAAATACAAACACTTGAAAATAATACCAAGTGTTGGTGACATAACAAAGATATTCTTGTAACGCGTCGAAAGGTCATTACGACAACGGGCGATTTTCGACGAAAACAAGCACCTAATAAACAACGTCGACGACAAGTCCAAATATATATTTAAACGTTTAACATATATATATGTTATCGAAATCAAAATCCGGAAAGCTAAAAATATAAAAATATTATAAGAATAAGACTTATTAAAAATGGGCTTTGGTAAATAAATTTGGGCTAAGCCCGATTTATAAAAGTCATGGGCAAGACCTAATTCCATAATACTTATGGACAAGGCCCAAAACAAATAAAAGCCCGAAGATATAAATTACATGGGCTAGGCCCAAAGACATAAATTATATGGGCTAGGCCCAAAGACATAAATTACATGGGCTAGGCCCAGAGACATAAATTACATGGGCTAGGCCCGATGACATGAAAACATGGGCTAGGCCAAAGACATAAATAACATGGGATAGGCCTACTGACAAGAAAACATAGGCTAGGCCCAAAGGCATAGATAACATGGGCTAGGCCCAATGACATAGATGACATGGGTAAGGCCCAATGATACGCGTGCAAGGCATGAGGACATGTGAAGGGCAAGGCCCAATTCACACACGACCTATGATGATAACAATAATATATATATTTTGAAAAGTATATATAACAATAATAATCGAACAAGCAAACTACCAACACCACATTAACATTAAAGGTTATTCCATCATAACAAAGAGATACATAACAAGAATTCAAGATGAGCAACGAGTACAAGGTGAGTTGAGGCCTAGGTGTCTAATAAACTTAATACACATGTAGGTTATACACGTGTACGGACACCGACTGATACTAGTACGACTTACGGAAAGCAAAACTGTGAGTTCATGTAACTCCTTTCAATTATTTCAAAGTTTTGTTTTAAAACTATCGAGGGGAAATACATGTCATAACAAACAATATGTTGGCTATGGGTTTAGTTGATAACACGATCATTTGTGCGTAAGTAGGATGACGACAATAGTAACCATTAATCACTTAGTGACCAAGGTGCAAAAGAAGTAGATCTATTGAGTTTGAGACCCGTTCCACTCCTGGTTGGTATACCCTTCGGAGTGCTTTTGTGATCCCAATGATGTTAAAGTTGTCTCGGTTTGGTTACTTACTTATGACACATATATGTCAGGGTGCTCACGACACACTGATAGATCCTTAAAATTCATTGATGCTAATAACATACTCGGATCTCAATATAGGATTTCAAGGATGACATTTTGATATGAAAACATTTAACTACATGAGCTCGCCAACTTTATGTTGACTTTTAAAATTACATGTATTTCAGGATGCAAGGCATGAGCTGGTGATAGGATTCGGTTATGGGAAATTGTCAAGACAATGATGTACCACCTTTTGGAGGGTTTGCCTTTTATATCCCAACTTCGTATGGGCATATAGGGGTCAAAACCTCAATATGAATTTGTGATGAAAACAATGTCTTATTTTGGAACAATGTGTTTTAAATTTTGTTTTGTAATGGCAATCTGAAATAGATAACAATGTGATTTCACTTTTAATGGTTGTATATGTGAAACGAAACTTATGAATGGCATGGAATCGTTGTTAATTTATATTGTTTACTAGATTGGATGCAATGATTACCTAATAGTCACACACTTACGCTTCCGCTAAGACCAGGGTGTGACATTTGATGTCGTTATCAGGGTAATGTCAGCCTAGATTGCGAACAGATGTTTGTAATTAGTATAAATAGATCTCACCAGTTAGATCTATTTCATCACTTACATCCTTTTTGTACGAACATAAACAATGATCAGGCTTGGGGGAGTGTAAAATCATTCTTGTAATCTTTTTATTATAATTGGTTAGGATCTGAGTTTGAAACTGTTGTATAAGTTCTAAAAATGAAATATGAAAGACAATAAATTAGATGTAAATGCAGCGGAATGATGAACTTTAATTCATAACAGTTGAGAGATTGTTTTCCATTATCATGCTTTTAGTGATTGTAATCACATGCATACATATCACAATCTCCACCTCAGCCTAAGATCACTAATTTGTTCGTACAAAATTTAAAGAAGAATGATAGATTGATAATTGATGAAAAGTGATCATATAGAACAGTACAGACACTGTTCTATTTATACTAGAATCCTAACCATTGAGCATCTTATGATGATGTCAGGATGAAAGCGACATTTAAGAAAATTACAAACTAAAAAATCTGTTAAGATAACCACTTTTATAACTAAACATTACAAAGACTGATAGTAAAACACTCATGAGACATCCTCTGTTGGCCTTCAACTAAGCTTTGCCTTGGCAGACCTTTAACTTTAGTCTTCATCAGAGCTTTGCCTTGGCAGACCTTTAGCTTTAATCTTCAGCAGGGCTTTGCCTTGGCAGACCTTTAGCTTTAGACTTCAACAGAGCTTTCTTCAACAGAGTTTTGCTATGGCAGACCTTTGACATTTAGTCTTCAGCAGAGCTTGACTTAGGCAGATGTTATATTATTATTAGGATTTGAGGTTGTAGTATATTTTGGCTTTCTATCATATGTTCTTTTGTAAGGTTCAATTCCAACAATCTCCCCTTGAACAGATGATGCCAAAACAAAAACTTTATTACAGATCTTTATTCCTCATCAATGATTCCCTTACTTGTCCTTTGAACTGAAGTTCAAAGTCCATGGCAATCATATCATCTACATCCTATTCAAGTTCAAGATTCAGCAAGTCTTGGAGGTCAGCTGCATTCAGACCATATGCATCCTCCATTTTTATCTTTTGAACTCTACCATTTTACCTGAGCAGTGTCAATTCATGGGTGTCTATGGAAGATTTCTATTTTAGAATTTTTGAGTCAGATGATTTTCTTGGGAATAGGGTTATTTTTGATGAGTTGGGTGAAATAGGTCTGCTTACAAGTGTAGAAAGTGTGGCTCTAAGCTTATTACTTGCATCATCTGTGTGGTATAAAATTTGATTCTTTATCCCCCCTTTTCTTAGTTCTTCATGCATCCTCTGATCCTCTTCTTCCATTAGCTTTTGCCTCTTTGCTTGATTTAAGGCAATGGTGGGTAAGCCAGAGGTTGAACTTGATCTTTTAAGAGTATGGGTCTGTGAGGAGCAGTAGTTGGTTGAGAATAGACATGCTTTCTTGGGACAGAAGGATCTTTCTTTCTTAGCTCTTCCAATCTTCTGTAGGTATTGATCACTTTAGACTCTGACCATCTAGCAATTTGCCTTGTTGTTCCATATAGAGCATCAACAAGTTCGGCTTTCATTCTTTTAATCTTTAGAGCATGGTCTTGGCTTTCAAGTTTAGCCTTTTTCTAAGTAGGAGGGTTGGCTTCTTTGAAGGATCCTTGAGCATTGTATGAATTCTTTCAATTTCTTCTTTTTGCTCATTTGCCAACCAATCTTTAAATTGCGCCCTTGTTGCTTTGTAAGGCTTGTGCTTTATAATATGATCAAGATAATCTTGCTTTAACTCTGGATCATCAGAAGATGGATTTTTAGACATAGACTTACTCAACTCCTTAGCAAATTCTTCAATGTTTCTCACTTTGCTCAGTTGAAATTGCAAGGAGATTTGTAAAGCCCTGTCATCTTTATCATATGATTTTTATTTTGCAATGGTCTTAGCTTGTCTAGCCTTTAAATTAAGATATTCATCAAGATTCTTAGGCTTTCGATACCCCAGCAAGGATGGGAATTCTCTCTGTTTTGGATACTCTATCTTGTAGAAATCTTCTATCTCTCCTTTAACAGCAAAAAGTTCCAAAGGGTATAGTGCACCCATTGGAAGGAATGAAGATGATAAGTGCATGGGTAGAATTGGGGTTTCTAGATGTGGCAGTGATGAGGATGGTTGTGAAATGGATTGTGATGATGCAGGCAGTGGTGATTGACTCTCTTCATCATCGTCATCATCAACAAAAGTTTTCCTTTTGCGTTGGAATGATTGGTTGAATAACCTTCCATAGCTCTTCAGCATTTTGTGTTAGAGATGGTTGAGGTTGAGAATTTTTGAGCATTTGTTTCATCATGGATTTGATTTCATCAATAGATGATTCCATGGTATTGATTCTCTCCGTCAATTCTTGATATTGTAATTTATCACCTAAATGAATAGGATCATCTAAATTCCTACCAGAGGTAGTTGTATTTGGATCATCAACACGAGGAGCCTCAATGTTGTCAGATGCAAATACCCCTTGTTCTTGGTACTGGGGATTTTCAACTGGCTCAGAGGATACAATTGTAGCCTCAACAGTTGTTGCCTTCAAGGAAGTCTTATGTATGTAACCGCTGTCCAACTGAGCCACTTTAAGCAACAGTTGTAGTTGTTGCTTCACTTGAAAACCCACCAAGAGGCACATGGAACTCATGGGGTTTAACCTCCTCACCTGTTTCTGGGTTGGCTAATTGAGTTTTCTCAGATTTAGTCAATGCTGGAGTTAAACACTCAGTGATGGGTGATTGAGAGGGACTGCTTGTGATCTGAGTTTTCTCAATAGCTTGAAATAGAGATAAAAATGTGGAAGGAATTGGAGAGGTGGTAATGGAGTAGAAAGAGACATAGCACTAGGAGAGGGGCTTGAGAACAAAGGTTCAATTGAATCATTTGCCTCATATTGTGGTGTCCCTGTACTTACAACTTGTTCCTTTTGTGAGAAACTAAGATGAACTTGTGATGGTGGAGATATTTGAACCAACTGATGTGAGGAAGTAGCAGCAGTGGTTGTAAGTGACTTTGGTGCTGTCATAGGTAAAACATCTAGGATCTCATCTTCCAAAGTTACCTTTTGGGGTGTTTGGTGGGTTTCTTGGATTTGGTGGGTTTCTTTTTGGGTTTTTCTGGGGGGTTGCACAGCACTGGTTGTAGTGCCATGTTCACCAGGAGCAGTGGGCTCAACAATAGAGGAAGGAGTAGAAGTTGTGGAAGTAGTCAAAACATGCTCAGTCTCTGTTGCTTTTGTTTCAACACCTTTGGTTTTTGTGTTGAGAGTCTAGTAAAAGTTTCATGTTTAAGGCTGCCAACTTCACATATGACATCTTGTTAAAAATCAGTTTCAGAAACTTGTTTTTGCAAATAGAAACTCAACAACCTAGGGTGTATCAAAAAAAGCTTTACCCTTTTTAATATTATTAAAATTTTCAACCAAATCAGAAAACAATACCTCAGGAAAGTTAAATTTTGATTTGGTTAAAATAGCTTAACCCAGGTACTGAATATTTAAAGGTATTTCGTTAAAAGCAGTTATTTTGGCTGACAAAAATAATAAAAGTGTGTGGATAAAGAATTTCATGTCAGCGGGAAATTCAGGTTTAAAAATGGTAATACCTAATAATTGACCTTCATATCCTCACTCAATGAATTCAGCGTGTAAATCTTTCTTTAGGAAAGTAGTGGGGTCATCGAGGTCGTTAAGACCAAATGTGGTAGAGATAGTAGATGGAGAGATTTGAACAAGTGACTGTGCTATCTTTGTGAGTCCCAAATCAGATTCGGATCATAGTGGTTGATTATTATCACTCAAACAACTATAGATTAGTTGTTTGAATGTGTAAAAGTTAAGAAAAACCAAACCATGAAGATGAAGAATCTTGAATGGATCAAACAACTAGTGTTGTATATGAAATCCCAAAAAGATGTAATCAATAACAGCACCTGGATATTCGGATGTAAGCACAATAACAAGAATCACAACACTAGAGAATCACCAAAATCTGTCCAAGAAGCTTGGACAATACATTCATTAAAGCATCTATATATCCAGACTGACTACCCAACGTAATTAACAATTGCGCTGGGTTGTTAAATACGCTGCCAACATATGATTTTCATACAATTGCACTTTTGACACTTCAAGATTGTCTAACTATTACAAACTAGCTCAAACTATAGATAATCAAGTACCAACGGTCTCAAAATATTCTAACAATATCCCCCCTAGACCGTTGCGTGCTTGAGTTTATTCAATATTGTTTCAGAGCTGCAGGCTCTGCGGCTGATCCTTGATCTTTTTCTTGCGCAGCTTGATCGGTAGGTTGGTCGGTTGTTGCTTCAGTTGTTGCTTCAGAACTTGGATTAACAAAAGCTTCACTTGAGGTTTGTTGGAACTCCGTAGTGGCTTCATATGTGGATGAAACCGGAGTTTGAGATTGAGATGCACCTTGAGATGGTGAGGGAGCTTTCTATTGGGATGATGACTTGTGCTTTCTTTTCCTTTTTCTTGCCTCCTCCTTTTCTTTCTGCTTCTCGATTCTGATTACAATGTCCATCATTTCTATCTTTCTTTCTCTAGCCCGCTCCACCGCCCTTTGAAATAACATTCCTTCTTCTTTGTACTCATTTCCGGCTCCAACGTGGATTTTGTGGCCATAGAGAATGTTAAGATCGGAAAGACAGATCATGAAAACATCCATCGGGTCTAAAATGTGAATATCTTCGTTAGAGACCAATCTGATCACTGCTTCTCCCCTCTTCCCAGGTCGTAGAACCATTTCTTGAAATTTGTAAGCATGACGGGTTGTTCTGGTGGGATTTTGACCCTCGTTTCAACCTTAGCAGGATCGATGACCCATCCCTTTCCGGTGATAGGATCTTTAGTGGTCTTTGACACTCTTCTTCGGGGTCGTTGAGGCTTGAAAACTGTGAAACCCCGATTGCATTCTCTTAAAATGAGTCTTTCAAAGTCAGCTCCGATGCTACTGTTGGTTGGGTTTATCAAGTCTAGCCTGCCTAGTTCTCGAATATCCCATCTTGGAAGGCTTTTCATATCAGCTCCGGTCTTGAAGTGCTGAATGACTTCACCTCGTCTTTTCACAATGAACATCCCTTTGAGATTACAGTACTTCTAGCTTATTATTCTATCGGTAACTTTAGATTTTTCAACAGTGATCACCTGATAGAATTCTGGAAGTTTTTCTCTTTCTTTCCTGAACCACTCTGGATGCATTGGAGTTACTGAGTCACCATCCTCAGTTTCATAAATAATATCTTCTTCCAAACCCCATTCAACAAATCGAGCTGGCATCTCATCTCTGTCCACCTCATCTTCTTCACTTTCATCATCTTCAGTGACGTTTACCGCAGATTCTAAATACTTTTTCTTCTTTTATGCGTCTTCAGACTTTTGTCTTTCTTCTTCAACCTTGAACTTCTCATAGTAAAAAATATCTGTAGATGAGAACATTGGTTTTATGTCTACCTTGGTGCAAAGTTCTATGATCATACGGTACATCTTTTCCATTCCATCCTGCTAAAATCTCACGAATCTCGTTTGCTCTTTGACATATGCGTGGAGCTCTTTGTTTTTCTTTCTTTGCTCCCTCGGCTTTTCGCGAATAAAGTTCGTGTTGCTTACCTGATGTTTCAACAGACAGATCTCCTGAGCTGGGCCTTTCCCAATATCTTTCGCCAGCTTATCGTACAGATCCTGAAATGGACGCGATCTTCGAGGAGCTTGTTGGGGCATCTGCCTTGGTTATGCTTCTGTCGACGATCCTTTTCCTGTTTTCTTACGCTTCTGAGGGGGAGATAAACTTGGAGCTGCTGAATCGACAATCAATTGATCAACAAACTCGTCTAACTGTTCCTGCTCAGTAGTGACCGTCACTGGCGTTTCAGATTCTGTCATATGTCGCCTCTTTCTTCTAGCTTCTCTTTTCTCTCTTTCTTCTGCTTCGTGAATTGCACGGAGATTTTCAATATGTTCACGATGTTCTCTTGTGCCTCCGGCCCTAAAGCTGCTTTCCATTAAATGTTCTTGAGAAGGGGTATCTTTTCGTTTCTTTGATGAGTCCCCTTCTTTCATAAGTTGCTTTCCTTTATTCTTTCGAATTAGCTGCTCGGTATCCTCTTCTTCCTCATCCACTTCCTCCTAAACATCCCCTTGTCTCTTCCTTTTCATACGTTCTCTGTATTTCTCATAGGCTACCTTCACAACATGATATCTTTCTTCCCTATACACCCACTGATGCAGCAACACCCATTCTTCAGTTTTTAGTTCTGTAATCTGACGACCTGTCGGCAATTGAAACTTGTATAGGTTGCCATCATGAGGGAGATTCGGATGCTGGTCGTTGATGAGGAGCTGAACAAACCGAGGGTACATGGCCCATGTGGAGGACTTTGCGTTATCAATCATGCAGTAAAAGATAAGACCCGAGATATTGAATGGCTGTTTTGTGCAAAGGTTGAGCATAGCATCCGACCATTCTAAGTTCAATCCATCATATCCTCCCTTTTTCTGTGCCAAACTCATAGCAAATACATGAAGAATGAATCTACAGTCCTTTGTAAGCCCCTTTCTTTTGATCTCGTTTCTCTCTCTGAAGTCTCCAATATACCTCATCCCTTTAAAGCATCAAGGATGTCATCCTTCTTAACTCTGAGCGGATCACTGTGCTTGTCTCCAAGACTGAGGACTCTACGTACATTTTCCTCTGTTACTATGATCTTTTTGTTCCTTACTGTAGCCGTGATTCTCTTAATTTCGTTTACTGTTGACACATTGGCTGTTTTCCAAAACTCTTCAGTGTGGATGTTGTAGATGATCGGATCGGCTTGAACAGCATAGCTGATCCTGCTTGAGTTTATCCACTCCGCTACATCTTCGAAATCACTTGGAGGTGGGACCAACTTGCATGGCTGATTGTGCTTTTGTGTTTTATCCCAAATGATTTCCTTCACCATTTCTGAAATCGAAAACGAGTCAAGTTAGATTCATATACATAAATATATCTATATATATATATATATAAGAATAAGTATATAACTATATAATAATAACAAAACTAAAAAAATTATATACAATAATTTTATACATAAAATTTTTATGGATTATAAATAAAATAGAAAAGAAATCTAAAATGAATTTTATAAAGCCGTTATTATTTACGTTGGACCAATTTTGCCGGACACGCAACTGTACACACGAGACTCAGAGATAACTACGCCGAATTAGGATTATTTACGCTGCACAAAAGTCGCGAATTTAGACTTTGACTCGAGAATATATATCCAGCGAAGATGATTATCTACGCTGGTTCACAGGCGTAATTGTCAATTAAGCCGGTTGCTTGAACTCGCGTTCAAGACTTAAATCCGCTGACTCAATAGATTGAGATAATTACGCCACATTGCATTCATAATAAATACGCTGGCTTCAAGTTTTTCTTGATAAACCCATGAAAGCCGGATGAAAACCAGATTCAAATGTATATATATATAACACAACAGTATTTGAAATCGACGCATTATATCAACAAACAATCGACATTTGAAAACCAAAATCATACAGATAACGATCTTATAAAATCTGATCAGATTATTTAGTGAAGACTGAATGTGAATGTTGGTTATTGGTTGAGAGGAAGAAGATGAAGAAATTTGAAAGATTTGAAAATATTTGTATAAAAAGGAAACTGAAATATATATACATATTTGCCTTCCAGCGTATTTATTAAATACGCTTGAACAATAAATATGTTGCGTTGTTTGTTTTGAGAGATATCTTCAAACTTAAGAAATCTTAGAAACAAATACGCTCGAAAATTTTAAACTTTTCTCGAAAAACATGCCCCCTTTTTAAAAATAGAGCAAAAACTTAAAATAAGTTTAAGAAAAATGAAAAATTGCAATTTGAATTCTGAAAATTATTTTTAGGTCACGAAAGCTTTCTTTTTCTCATAAAACCTTGAGCTTACGAATTTGGATCCTGTGACTTACCTGCAGAAGATCATACTGGTAACACTTCGTTAGTTTGAGATTAAATATTAGATATTTTGAATAATCAAGGCATAAGAAAAACTGTCAGTATGTTTGTCCTCTTAAATCCATGCACCTATCTTTCAACATGCGATCGGAGAGCCTTTTATCATGTTGCGGTAATTTTGATAAGAAATTCGATGTTCCCCCACTCATGCTGAAACAGTCAGAATGTTGTGCCCGTGAGTCCCACGTCAGGACATACCCCCGCGATCAAGGTATGTGCAAAGATTCCTCATAGCAGGTGAGTATATTGACTTCATTCGTTTTTGAAATTTCAACGATAGACAATTGGTGTTCAGGTCAGTACTTCCGTACAACAAAGAGACCAAAGTCTAACAAGGGCTATGACAGATACCGAATACGATACGATTTGAGCACTTGAATGATTCTCAATGAGATCTTCATTTGTGTAGGGTTTTAGCCGCATTGGCTCTTTTGTAAATATATCATAATTGTGTCTAGGTCAGCATATATCTGGATGCAGCAGAAGAGCAAATATGGTATCCCCGAATGATTAGTCAATATAAAGACCTGGAATCTCGGTCTTTGGCAATCTATCAACGCAATATTTAAGACCATTAAGCCATACGCCGCAACGTGTTACCCGCAAGTTGCACAACATTGTGGGTATCCAGAATTCTTGTGAGTTCATTAGAATTTGCCTCATTTTCGCAGTTTACTTCAAGGTATTGCTGAATCTACTGACACGTTGTTGCTTGAGGCCTCAATCTACTTCTGTTTTAAGATCAAAACAAAGTGTTAGCAGTTTTTCTATCATTTCTCATGCAGGTGTTAAATAAAGGATTCCGTCCCAACAATATTTTCTAGAAAACTTCCCCCCTTAAAATTTTATTTTCGAGAATCCATTGCTTGAAAAGAAATTTTAAGCTTGCAGAAAATCTTTTTGTTGGGCATATTTTATGAGATTATTATATAATATAAAAACTTTTTTTAATCACTTCCACTCAAGGAAGTTGACCATCTCCAACTAGGTTTCCAACTTGTTGAAGCGAGTTTTATCAAAGGCTTTCGTGAATATATCAGCTTTCTGTTGCATCGTATCCATCGGCACCACTTGAATATATCCTTTCTCATACGCATCTCTGATCCCATGAATGCGAATTTCGATGTGTTTAGTTCTGGAGTGGTGGATAGGGTTCTTCACAATTCCAAGACACGCTTCATTGTCGATGAATATAGGAGTCTTCATAACATTGATTCCATAATCCAACAATTGATTTTGTATCCAGAGAACTTGAGAACAACAACTGTAAGCTGCCGTGTATTCAGCTTGAGCAGTTGATGTGGAGAGTGTTGTCTGCTTTTTGCTTTGCCACGAAATGAGATGATTTCCTAAAAATTGACATCCTACGGAGACGGACTTTCTATTAACTTTACAAACTGCATGATCAATGTCAGAGTAAGAAATTAAATCAAAATTACTATCTTTAGGATACCACAAACCAAGCTTGGGAGTTCCTTTCAGATAGCGAAAGATTCTTTTGACAGCAACTTCATGAGATTCTTTCGGATCCGTCTGATATCGCGCACAGAGACCGACAGCCCACATAATGTCAGGCCTACTTGCGGTCAGATACATTAACGAGCCTATCATAGAACGATAGAAGGATTTATTCACGGGTTTTCCTTGAAGATCCGAAGTAAGTTCCGTCTGAGTAGCGAAGGGAGTGCTTGCAGATTTGCAATCATTCACATTGTACTTGGATAGAATATCTCTGATATACTTAGCCTGATGAATGAGTATACCGTCTTCTCTTTGCTTCACTTCTAATCCCAAGAAAAACGTAAGTTCTCCCATCATGCTCATTTTGAATTTTGCCTTCATTACTTGCTCGAATTCCCTGCAAAGAGCTTCATCAGTCGACCCAAAGATGATATCGTCTACGTAGATCTGCACCAGCATCACGTCATCTCTGATCCGCTTTGTGAAAAGAGTCATATCAATTTTCCCTCTTGAGTACCCACATTCTAGAAGTTATGTTGACAAAGTCTCTTACCATGCTCGAGGAGCTTGGTGAAGACCATAGAGAGCTTTGTCAAGCTTATAGTACTTCGCGGGGAAGTGAGGATTTTCAAAACCTGGAGGTTGACAGACATAGACTTCTTCTTTCACTTTCCCATACAGAAAAGCACTCTTTACATCCATCTGAAACACCTTAAAGTTTTTGAATGAAGCATAGGCTAAGAAGATTCTGATAGCTTCTAAGCGTGCAACCGATTCAAAAACTTCCTCATAGTCAATCCCCTCCTTCTGCCGAAAACCTTGAACCATTAATCTTGCCTTATTTTTGATAACTATACCACGGTCGTCCATCTTGTTTTGAAACACCCACTTGGTACCAATTGTATACTTTCCATCTGGTAAAACAACGAGTTCCCAGACTTTAAGTTTCTGAAATTGGGCTAATTCTTCTTGCATTGCTTGTACCCATCTGGAGTCTTGAATTGCTTCTTCGATATCTCTTGGGACAGACTGCGAGAGAAAAGCTGCATACAATCTTGTATTGATGGTATGTGTTTGTCCGCGTGTTCGAACTCCATCTTCAACAGAACCGATGACATTTTCAATTGGATGGTTTCGATTGGTCTTGTACCCTGCGTTGGTGTGAGTTTCCACTTGTTGAGGCAGATTGGTGAAGTGTTCATTGACGTAGATAATTGGAGTTTCGATTGGTCTTGTACCCTGCATTCTCAGCAGATGTGTCACCATTTACTTCGATAACAGGAAGAGTAGGAGAGGCAGAGGCAGGGGTGAAACGGGGTGTAAAAGGAGTAGCATACGTCTTTTAAGAGGATGAGTAGCCCACGAAGTAGCATACGTCACCTACCGCTTCAAACTTGATGAGATTATCTTCAGTGTTGAGAAGTGTGCATGAGCATCCGAACGGTCTGAAGAAATCTATCAGAGGCTTTCTTTTTAAAAGTAGTTCATACGCTGTCATTCCGTGAGGTTTGACAATGAGAACACGATTCAAAACATAGCATGCTGTGTTGACCGCTTCAGCCCAGAAGATTATGGGAAGCTTGGAGTCAACAAGCATAGTTCTAGCAGCTTCAATGAGAGTTCTGTTCTTGCATTCCGCTACACCATTTTGCTGAGGAATTCTGGCAGCACTGTATTGAAGATGAATTCCTTTTTCTTCGCAGAAGGAGACAAACGTATGATTCTTGAATTCTGTACCGTTGTCGCTTCTTACGGATTTCACCTTCAGCTTGATTACGTTTTCAATCATAGGGATGAAGCTTTTCAGAACGGAAGCTGTTTCACTCTTAGCTTCGAGTAAATACACCCATGAGAACCTTGAAAAATCATCTGTAATTACCAAACAATTAGATCTTTTAGCTAAACTTTTAACGCTTATAGGCTCGAAAAGATCCATGTGAAGTAATTGCAGTGGGGCGGAAATCGTATTCACTTCTTTGGACTTATGAGGCTTTTTATGTTGCTTTCGTTGGGCACATGCGATGCATTTTTCAGAAAAAAGGAAAATCTTTCATAGGTAAACCACTTACTAGATTTTATTTAGAAAGCTTATTTATGTTTTTAAAGTTCAGATGCCCCAAACGCCTGTGCCACAGCAGTGATTCCGAATCAGATGCTTTTGAAATAAGACATATCATTTGCTCATTTGATTTGGCATTTTTCATATTCAGCACATAGGTATTATTTTGACGGGGAGCTCTAAGCATGATCATTTCTGCAGGGACGGAGTATTCAGGTTTGAGGAATAAGCACTCTGTGTCATTGAACAACACCGAAATTCCTTTGTCACAGACTTGTGAAACACTCATGAGATTGTAACACAATTCTGGAACATAGTTCACATTCTCCAGAGTAAGTGCTTCCAACATGATGTCACCCATTCCGACGATTTTCCCTCCCTTTTCGTCTCCGGCAAAGGACACAAAATCACCATCGATAGCTCGAAAGTTTTTAAGCAGATCCTTTAACCCGGTCATATGCCTGGAGCATCCGCTATCAACATGCCAGATATATTCCATGAGCATCCGAAGCCATTTCTGAATTTTATTCTGTTATACAACAACAACAAAAGATATTTACAGGTTAGCTAGCTTTTGGAACCCAAAATAGCTTTATATTAGTTCTATCATGATTTTGAGCAAGAGGGTTTTCTTTTCTTTTCCAAAAACAAGTTGAGTCAACTATGCATTTTACTGATTTCTTTAGATTGTCAAATTGATCAGTAAAACTCTTAATAAGATCTTGATTAGGTTTAGAAAATTTCTTGCTTTTGTAATGTTTTGCAATATGTCCTAAATGACCACAACGAAAGCATTATTTGCAGTTCGATCTTTTCTTCCTGGGTGCTGAGTGCAAAGATGATGTATGTGATGAGAATCTGGATTTGCTTGAGGAATCTGATGACATAACATGGCTTGAATCTTTGACTTTCTTCTTGTCAGGACGATGTTTATCTTCAACTTCGTCCTCACTATGCTCACTGTCTGATGATGAGGTTGATTCTTGACTTTCATTTGACATTTCTCCATCACTCTCTGAGGTTGTTGTGCTTGAATCATCTCTACTGCTTTCTTCAGTAAAGTCTTTATTAGTTTCTGAAGTAGTTGCAACTGATGGAACAAACTCGGGAATTTCCTCTGTGAGGAACTTTCCAAATCTATTTTTCTTCAATTCTGGCACAAAGACAGGAGATTCAAGCATAAAATTTTCATCATTAAAAACAGAGTTTAAGTCATGACTCTCAACCTTAGCATGCAATTGGTTGTGAGTCTTAAGTGTAGGTGCAAGTCCATTACAATCATCCCGAATGTTCAATTTTGGCACAAAGCCGTTACAGTCATCCATCCTAGATAAACTATTACAGTTATCCTGAATAGAAATTCTGTTTGTCTTATTACAATTCCAGGCGAACCAGTTAACTGTTGAATAACTGTCGCCTGAGTAACCGATTCCTATTTTTGAACCTCCACATTCATCTTCCTCATCGCACACATCTTCTTGACCCTCACACAGATCTGCACTGCTTTCAGACATGTTAGTATTGTTTTATGGTTTGTAAAAAGCATTTTGATCCAAAAGATCATTTTTATCGATTAAATCATTTTTAGGATGAGGAGATGGCATAGGGATATAATTTTTGTTGTGCGGTGGAGGAAATGATTTTCTTTCATTTCCGGATTTATCCTTATATCCAATTCCATCCTTTATGAATGTCGGTCATTGGCAGTTTACATATCAACTAGTGCTTTTTGACTAATTTTCCATTTATCACTAATGATTTGCAATTTGTTATTTTCGTTTTGAGATTTTTCTAGTTTTTCGGTCAAATCATTTATGATAAAATCTTTTCTGAAAACAAATTCTTTTGAAGTCTGCATTTCTGCTATGGTTGAATTTAACTTTCGTTGATATGCAGCTTCATTTTCTTTTAGTTCTTGATTAATTTTCAAAATCTTTTCTTTTTTTTTAATTATGTCACGGTTGAGAGATTTGTAGTGTGCCATGACGTTCAAGCATGGTTTGGAGCATAGTTTCGCTTTGAATTCATATGGTATGCTATTTACCAAATCCTTATCCTCAGTTTCTGACTTCATGGCGGTGGTAGAAGTTCCAACCGCCTCATTCTTGCTGCTACTGATGGCTTCTTGAACTGCAGGCTTCGACTCATTCATTTCCGCTTTCTGTTGTCCCTTCTCTGAGGTTTGTTCAGCAGAATTGATGATGCTTTTCAGACCAGCGTCATCTTTTGGAATCTTGGCGATTTGCTTTTCAACATGATTTGAAGCAGACGTGATAGAAACAATGGAGATGTTTGCCATGAGGGCCTTGTTAACTTCACCTTTAGCCTCAGCTATTTCCTCTGACCAGTCATAATCTTCCACAACTAAAGCCTTTTGATTGTTTTCAGCAATGCTGTTACTCCCTTCAATGGCCACCGGTCTTCTTGTCTGGTTGAGCTTGACATTCTCGTTCTTCAGCAACAGACACTCCCTTTTGAAATGGCCCAAATTATTGCAGTTGTAACATCTCAGCTTGGACTTGTCAAATCCAACTTTTCCAAGGGCCAGCCTTTTTCCCGTTTTATCTTGGAATTTCTTCAATCGAAGAGTGATCATAGCCATCTGCCACTTCAGATCCATCTCCTCCATGTCTTCAGCTGTGAGGAAATCTTTCTTCAACTCTCCTGACATAAGAGCCTCATAGCTGCTTAAGAAGGTATTAAACAATGCGACATGTTCTGTGGATATTTTAAGTGCTTGAGCATCGCTGGCCACGGTAGTCTTCTCGGAGGATGACGAGGCCTTCACAGAGCTTGCGGAAGCATTCGGATAAGATTCGACAGCACTTTGAGAATTTAATCCACATGAGGTGATAGGAGCAAGAAATGCCATATTCTTGGTGGCCGAGGTTGCAGCAGCTTGCTGAGTAATCTTCTAAGAATACCCAGTTTGGTTCATCTCTCTCTTGATAATGTCCATTTCAAAGGCTTTTAGAGTGTTGATCAGTTCAGAGAGTGTAACAGGAGTTGTGCTGGTCAAGAAAGTTCTCTTAATCATCATGCATTGAAGGCTCCATTCTTTGGGGAGAGAATCTAGCAGCTTCTTGATTGATGCATAATTTGCGACAGGGTTTCCCACTTTCTTCATCTTAGTTAGCACTCCAAGAAATCGACTGATGTGGTCAGATAAGCTTTCACCACGAACACTTCCAAACATGTCATACTCTTTCTGGACCATGTCTCGTTTGTTGTCTATGAGTTCCTCATTTCCTTCATAGTGGTCGATTAGTGCCAACCACAGTTCATGTGCTGAGGTGTACTCTTCAAACATGTTGTTATCATCCTTGGACAGAGCCATAGTAAGAGCAGCATGAGCCCTCCGGTCACGTTGAATGAGAGTTCTATCTTCATCTGTGAACGTTGATGGATCTTCATTGATTATACAAATGTCGTCACGAATTATCATTGGAACATGCAGACCCATTGTGACTGACATCTATTGAGTATAATCGGTATACTCAAAGAAGGCTTTGATCATGTTTTTCCAACTGCTGAAATCTTCTGATCCTTTCAACTTTGGTGGCCTTGTAGCAGTTCCGGTTTCTAGCTCGGCTTGGGCAATCGGATTGAGTTGATTGAGAGACATAATGGTTGATCGTTGATTAAATACACTGGAGAGTGTTAAATCAGGAAACAATTTCGCTGCAAAGAAGATAAATACGCTGCACTTGAGATTAATTACGCTGCACTTGAAGTCAATTAAGCTGCACTTGAAATCAAAAGCTAAATCCGATGGATATTCAAAAATAAACAAAAGTTTGGTTAATTTCGCTGATCACCGTGATAAAATCGCAGAGGATTTGTATCACTGACTTCGAAGTCGTCTTCGATTAATTTCGGTGGCACTATTACGCTCAAACTCAAAAAATTCGCTGGTTTAAACCCAGCGTATTTGTTAAATACGTGATGTTCAAAGTTAAATACGCTATCTTCAAGAATGTCTACGCCAACTTCAAAAATAAATACGCCCAGAAGGGTTTTAGTACGAACAAAAACCCACTAATATCCCAAAAACGACCCAAAATTCATGTTTCTTTGCAGCAAAGTGACCAAAATGTTTACCAAACCACTGATTAGCAACAACCCAATGATTAAACACACCAGATCCAACCATTTTAAGCCCAAAATTTTGAAAAACCATAAAACTTTGAAAACTTTTGAAAAACCTTCAAAACTTGAAAAATCTTAACAAAAATTCAAACAATCAAGAGCACAAAGGCTCTGATACCAAATTGTGAGTCCCAAATCAGATTCGGATCACAGTGGTTGATTGTTATCACTCAAACAACTATGGATTAGTTGTTTGAATGTGTAAAAGTTAAGAAAAACCAAACCATGAAGATGAAGAATCTTGAATGGATCAAACAACTAGTGTTGTATATGAAATCTCAAAAAGATGCAATCAATAACAGCACCTGGATATTCAGATGTAAGCATAATAACAAGAATCACAACACAAGAGAATCACCAAAATCTGTCCAAGAAACTTGGACAATACATTCATTGAAGCATCTATATATACAGACTGACTACCCAGCGTAATTAACATTTACGCCGGGTTGTTAAAACGCTGCCAACATATGATTTTCATACAATTGCACTTTTGACCCTTCAAGATTGCCTAACTATTACAAACTAGCTCCAACTATAGATAATCAAGTACCAACGGTCTCAAAATGTTCTAGCAATCTTTGAAGTGATTGCAAAAGGCATTTTGTTTTGAACCTTGAGTTCAACATTTGCCCAAAATTGACGAAGGGTGTCGAGATAAATCGGAGCCTTGGTCAGTAACACATCTTTGTGTGATGATGTTTGTAGAACATCAATCATGGAGTGAAACACAGTGTTATTATTGGTTTTTTTGAATATTGGAAGGTAGTTGTGGGAGTTTTTATGATGAGATTCATGGTGAAAGAGTGATTATTGAGGGTTTTGAAGAAGATGAGAGTACTGGAGATTTTTATGGAGAAGTTTTGAAATTGAAACGGCAAGTGAAACTCTGTTTGGATGAAACAAGGTTTATAAAGTGAAAAGTGAATGCTGACGTGGCAGAAAAGATCTGATGGCTATCCTCTGTCCACGTGCAACCTCTGTTAGTAATGGATGACAGTTGTTTGGATACCTTTGTTGGATACCAGCAGTGGTTCTGAACAGATGAATGATCAGTGGTGATTTTAGACTATCAGATGATAGATTATCCGTGGATTGGGAAAACAATGGTTTCACCAATAGAGGATACACTTTCAGCAACGGATAGATTTTCATGCCAAGAAGAGGTTTGGAGAAACAGTGGTTATGAACAGACTTTAGAGATATATTGAAAATTTTCAATTTTAGCTACTTTTAAGGATGGATTTTTTTACTTTCTGAAAACATTTTGATGCTATTTACACATAGAAAACAAAAATTTGTTGTTAAGCATATCAATCCTAGAGATCAGACTTTCAAAGGTAGATGTATCTAATGCTTTTGTTAGAACATGTAGGTCCACTTGGAGGATTAAGATAACCTACTTCCCTGTTGTTTAACACACACACGAGTGCAGAATCCAAGTGTATATGCAAACCAAAGTAAGAGCACAACCAATATAACAAAAGATATATCTTCAAATATTCACTATATTGATTTGTTGAGAGATTCAGTACATACACTCTTGAATTAACTACTTATCTCTCTATGCACTCTCTCTATGCTCTCTTAGTGTGCTCTACTTCGGAAACTATGAGGTGCATGTCTGTTTATATAGGTCACTCGTACGAACAAGCAACTGGATCGCACGAACAAGCAACTAGTTAGACTTGAATGGTCACTCGTACGAACAAGTAGTTGGCTCGCACGAACAAGCAACTGGTTAGTCTTGAATGATCACTCGTACGAACAATCAATTGGCTGGCACGAAGGACAATTCACTCGCACGAAGAAGTAACTCGTACGAAGGACAATTCACTCGCACCAAGAAGTGGTTCTTTGGGGAACCCTGCTAACAGACATACTACACAGATAGCAATATCAGAAACACAAAACTTAACAGTATGCACACATGCAACTGTTTACAACACAAACAAACTAAACGTCGTACTAAATCAAGATAGGAGGATATCTTGCTTTGGTCGACACGACCAAAACTTTACAGACGCAACAAACAAACACCGTACAATTACTGACGTAACTAAGAACAAGCGACAGACACAAAAGTGTGTCAACAAACTCCCCCTTGACTGTTGCTTGGTCTTCGGTCTTCATTTATAATGGCCTGCTTTGGACCATGAGCTTCCGGCGTGAATACCAAATTGAGTCGAACCGAACCGAACTGAGTCGCATCCACACAAATATGCATCAACAAACTCCCCCTTGGATGCTGCTCGTGATGGTTTGTTCTTCACACTATCGGATCTTCAGATGTCTTCACGTGTCACAGTTAGGAGGTCCATCAGCAAACTTCCCCTTGAATATATCTTGTGGTGTTGATAAGTGGTCAGCTATGAATTGATCTTCTTGATCCATGACATACATTCATGTTATGTCTTTAGTCCCATAACTTTTTTTTCTTCGAACTCGTACTCTTTGTCTTTAACTTGCTTGGATGCCATATCTGCACACACAACAAAGCCAAACGTGTAATGAGAACAACTGCTAGGGATTTAATCAACCTTAGAGAATTTTCATTTGAAAATTTCACAAAGGATTGATTTTAAGCAAAATTAGCAAATGAAAAACATGAGACCAACTCTCATTCAACTACCAACAGACAATACTTTAAGAGTTTTAAGACTGTTCAATTTTAATCCATTAAAATCCAAAGCTTATCAACTTTGACCATTTATGAAGATGCAATTGTTTTCCAGCTTACAATCAGAATTTTAGGTAGGATAGACTCGAGTTCCAACATCGGTCAATCATAAATAAACTGGAAGCAAAATTATTTTGGCTTTTATCAAATTTATATTAAAACTCACCTAAAATCTTTTTGACGTTTTTCAATTTTCAAATGTAAAGACGGAAAGCAACAAATAAATATTTACATACATTCTTTTTGCGAATTTCGAGGGTAAGAGAATCATATCAGTATACGGTCATGCCAAACACACTTGTTGTTCGATTAGTTAGCATTTAGATAAGTATCCTATAACAATTAGCGCTATTGTTGTCCACATAAGCTCAACTTATCAGATGTACTCGTGGTTAGGGGATACGATTAATATATGATTTATACTTACCGACCGATGTTCATCCACTTCATGACACATTCCCGTATCATGACATGCACGAGAGAAAATCTTACCGGTGAGTATACTGCTTATCATCTGTTTTGACGTATAGATTGTGAGATGCTAACTTATTTTTCATGAAAACAAGCCCTATGTGATTAAATCACTTATTAATGAGGAAATTGATTTTCAGATGCATGCAGGGTGACGGGTGGTCTTTTGGATAACCCGTAAGTGCGATAAAATGATAAATATTCCACGCTTTAAATGTTTAATTGTTACGATTTGATGTCTATGTTGTGTATGGCTTTTCAGGTACCGAAGAGCATAACGAGGGGCTTAAACATGCTTTATCGGGTATTTGTAAGAGCCTAATTGAAGATGGGAATCAAGAGATTGAACAAAGGGCAAAATGGGAATATCTTGTTGACCACCGTAAGCTACGGTGGCCGCCATAGCTTACTGTAGAGTCCATATTCAAAACCCACCGTAAGACAGACCCTTATCATCGTAAGAAGATTATTGCCCACCGTAAGCTACGGTGGGCATTGTAGCTTACGGTGGTGAGCTACGGGAAAGTTGTAACTGCTCAATTTAAGTCGAATGAAGGAGTCTTTTCACATATGCAATCATTGTGAACGTACAACAGGGCTTGGGAGGCGATTTAAGAGTCTTGTTATTGTTTCTAAACATTTCTACAACATTGTTTTGGTGATTTGGTTCATATGAACAATCTAAGGAGAGTGATGATGAATTACAAGAACATGAGAGGCTAAATCTCCTTGTGATCATCTTGAGTGGAAGGTTTGTTGAACAATTGTGTTTGAATTCATGATTTCTAGAATAATTGCTATGTTATGGTTTTTATGGTGTTGATTGATTGTTTGTAAATCGTTGATTGATATTTTAGTCTTTGCCTATTTCGTACGTTCTTGGTGTCGTTGACAATCAAGATATCATGGGGAGGTTTACAGGTTGGGTATTAATAAATTGGTCATCGGTAACAACCTCGCATTGTAGTAATCTGAGTACTTGGTTCCCATTTATCACAAACAATTAATCAAACACGAGTCATGTCTATGTGACTCTTTCTAGTTGAATTGAAACACATACGTTTTTGAACCGGAAACTTAAGATGATCACTTTCTTATTAATCTGTTAACAAATTAATTTTTGGTTCATTAGTAGTTAAAATATAAAACCACAACACCAAATTCTAAATTAAATTTCTTGCAAATTAGGTAATTAGTTTAAGTAGCACAACCTTTCAATAACACAATTTTCACATTTCTTTGTGTTCGATACCCACTTACTGCTAACTAGTAGCAGAATTTGGATTAAATTTGTGTGAGACAACGACATCACATCAAATTTTGGCGCTGTTGCCGGGGAGTTATGCGCAACGTGTGTTACTATTTTGAGCTAGTATAGTTTGTTATTTTTCCGGGTTTACGCTGGTTGTGTTAGTGTGCAGGATCTTACAGGTGTATGCATACTAGAGGATCTAAAAAGCTATCACCATTGGTATTGGATCCGGAGATTGAATGAACCTTACGACGCAACAGGGTTTTGTTACGAGAAAACAAGTTTATTGGGTCGCCAACTACACCTACTATGCCAATAACACCACTCAACATCATGGAATCATTACCTACTACCACAAGCCAAACAACACCATCTACACCTCCACCAATTCCTACCACCAATCCACCCTCAACACATGAAGTCAATCCTCCCAATACCACATCAATGGTTCCACCATTCTCATCCTTTTTTCCCAACCTCCGGTCAATCATCATCAACTCAATAACCATTGCCAAGTCAAATTTTACCAAGTTCAACCGTTATACATAACTCCTCCACATTTCAACCACCAACCCAACCTGGTTTCCATAATCCTTCCTCACAGTTTGTGCAAACATCGGGTGTAGGAGGAGATAGGTATGATGATGGTTATGAAAAAGAATTCGGAGGGTATGAAGATGAAGGTTATTATTATGGGGGTGATAGAGGTAACTTAGGACCGCAAGGGGGAATGGGTTACCCACAAAGGCAACCTACGAGGGTGCAACAAGTTCATCCTCAAGGACCACCATTCCAACAACCAATGCCTTTACAACAAGTCCAAGGTCAACATCAACAACCGCAATTTCAAAGACCGTTGCATCAACCCCAACATCAACAACACTTCGTACCTCAAGGGTTAAGAAAGGGTTACGCGGGTCGACCAAGAGTACTTTTAGGTGTTCCGCAAAGACATCATCGAGAGGTATTAAGGGGGGTTGAAGCACATTTTCATCCGGTTATTGCTAATAATCCTTCTCCGTAGTGATACCACAACGCCCAGATGGGAGAACATTTGAGGTTAGCACGACTGCATTACAAAGCTTGCCGAAGTACAAGGGTCTAGTAACGGAGGAACCGTACTTCCATTTGGAAACATATCATTCCATTTGCAACACAATCGGGGGGCAAGGTTTTTCAGCGGATGATGTTAAATTGGTATTGCTTCAGTTTTCGTTGGAAGATAAGGCAAAGAGGTGGTTTCACACTCTACCACCTGCATCGATTTATACTTGGGCCGATATGAAACAAAGGTTTCTTGAAGATTTTTTTACGGCCCAAAAGACAAATGAAGCAAGGCGGAGTTTACGTAGTTTCCAACAACAACAGGGTGAAATGTTTCATGAGGCATTTGAAAGATTCAACATGATGTTGAAGAATTGCCCTCATCACGGCATAGCATTGTGGGAGTTGTTGAATGCGTTCCATGAAGGGTTGAGTTCGGAGGATGCTCGTGATTTGATGTCTATCACAAATGGTACATTTGGAACAAACTATGAGCAAGACGATTGGGCGTTTCTAGAGCAAATTGCGGTCACATAAAAAAGGAAAGCACAATCGTCAAGGCGGGCTAGACATGTAACCACAAGACCTCAAGTGTATGCGGTGGAGGATGCAGAAGCACAAACATCAATTCAGGTATATAATGTTTGTACTAACTGTAATGAACTAGGCCATGCAGCGGAGGTATGCTTGGTGGGAGTAAGTGCAAATGTCGAGGAAGTGAATGCAATTGGAGGGGGTGGTCGAAACTTCAACATGAATTCCAACACGTACCACCCTGGATTACGGAGTCATCCAAATTTCCGCTATGGGAACCCGGCGAATCAAGCTAACCCGAATTTCCAAGGAGCTCAATAGAGTTTTGCTCCTCGTCCACAACATAATCAAGGGAATTTTAGGGGCGGAAATGGTCAAGGGTATAAAGGTCAATTTCAACAAGGAGGTGACCAAAGTGGAAATGTGGGTTAAACTTCATCGAGCGGCAACGAGGTTAGGATATGCTCCGTATGACGCAACAAGACATGCAACAGAGGAATCAGCTTGACGAAGCTCGTATGCAAAAGGATGAAGTCCGTGACAAAAGTATCCAAGCGCTCACCACACAAATGGGTCAACTTGCATCCGAGGTAGCGGAACTTAAAAAAGGTATGGGTCAACTTCCGAGTGCCACAAAGGTAAATCCCTCTCATAATACTTCGCGTAATATTAATATTAACCATGTAAGTGTTTTACGAAGCGGTAAAGAATTTAAAGCAAATTTGGAACCAGGTTTGGTTGAAGGGGTGGTTGAGGATATTACGGGTAATGAGAGTGATGAGGATGACGTCCCATCACCAAATGTGTCAAAAGACCCTATTGTTGAAAAAGTAATTAATAAACCGGGTTTGGGTGAAATCTTAAACTAAACGAAGGAGGAAGGGGGACCAAGTTAAGTCCCGTTTCCTTCCGGTTTAGTTGACCCGGGAAAGAAAAATTTTATTTCAACAAGGGGTCCTCAAAAGGAAGAACTTTTGGATGTGTTTAAACAAGTTAAGGTAAACCTCCCATTGCTTGATGCTACTAAGCAAGTACCCGCTTATGCAAAATTCTTCAAAGAATTATGCACTCAGAAAAGACAACGAAAGAAGAAGTTGCTTAAGCGGGTAGATCTGACCGGACAGGTTAGTGCGGTGCTGAAAGGGATTCTTCCTCCCAAGCTCCAAGATCAGGGAACACCGTTAATAAATATACAAGTTGGAAATTTTCCAATGTCTAAGGCGTTGCTAGATCTTGGAGCTGGAGTAAGTATACTACCGGGTGGGTTGTATGACCAATATGATTTTGGTCCATTGGCTTGGGTCGACACAACGGTGGTTTTGGCCGATTTGTCTCACAAGTTACCCCGAGGGATGGTCCAAGATGTAATTGTGAATGTTGATGAATTCTACTACCCAGTAGACTCTTTAGTACTTGACTACTCGTCCGCTGACCCAAAACAACAACAAAATGTTATTTTGGGTCGGCCATTCTTAAGCACCGCCCACGCCGTAATTGATTGTCGACTTGGTACGGTTGATATGACATTCGATAACAGAAAAATGTGATTAAATGTTTTTACTAAGACATCTAATTCTGTTGGTGTTGACGAGTGTTTCATGGCAGATTTAGTGGATGGGTGTGACCAACATGAATATGCGGAAGAGGAGGTTTGTGTTTGTGTTTATCATGTGTCTAAGCAGGTACATAATAGTGATTTGCGAGTGGAGGAAGAAAAACAGGATGTGATGGCGATGAAAGAGGGGCGACCTCCATGGACTCATCAGTTCGAGAGTCTACCGGCGGAAAGTAGTTCGGGTACGAAACCATCTTTGGAGGAGCCCCCAATATTAGAGTTGAAGGAATTGCCGAGCCACTTGAAATACGCATTTCTAGGGGATAATGGCACATTGTCAGTTATTATTGCCTCTAATTTAGAGGTGGCTCAAGATCACGAATTCCTAAGGGTGCTCAAAGCGAATCGGGCGGCCATAGGATGGACAATCGCTGATTTGAAGGGAATCAGCCCATCTATTGTTATGCACAAGATAATTACAAATGAGGAGGCCAAGCTGTTGAGGGAAGCAAAAAGAAGGTTGAATCTGAATCTGCGCGAGGTAGTGAAAAGGAGGTAATCAAATGGTTGGATGCAGGTATTATTTACCCTATTTCTGATAGTGCTTCGGTAAGTCCTACCCAAGTGGTGCCTAAAAAGGCCGGTATTCAAGTTATTAAGGACGAAAATGGTGAACAAATCGCCACCCGACCGGTCACCAGGTGGCGTGTTTGTATCGATTATAGAAAATTGAATACCGCAACCTCTAAGGACCATTTCCCATTACCTTTCATTGACCAAATAATTGAAAAACTTTCGGGTCAAAAATACTACTGTTTTTTGGATGGGTATTCAGGATACAACCAAATTGTTATTCATCCTGATGACCAACACAAAACCACCTTTACATGTCCTTATGGTACTTTCGCCTTTAGGCGAATGCCATTTGGCTTGTGCAATGCTCTGGCAACTTTTCAACGATGTATGATGAGTATTTTCTCGGACATGGTTGGAGAGTCGCTTGAAGTGTTCATGGATGACTTCTCTATTTTTGGCACAAGCTTTGAGTCGTGTCTCGACGAGTTAGAAAAGGTTTTAAAAAGATGTATCGAGAAGAACTTAGTGCTGAGCTGGGAGAAAAGTCATTTCATGGTTCAGGAAGGTATTGTGTTGGGCCATGTTGTCTCCGAAAAAGGGATGGAGGTAGACAAAGCAAAAATTCGTGTAATTTCATTGCTACTTCCTCCTAAAAATGTTAAAAGGGTAAGGTCATTTTTGGGGCACGCTGGTTTTTATAGAAGATTTATTATGGGATTTAGTGTTATACTAAACACTTATGTAATCTATTATTGAAAGATGTTCCCTTTGATTTGATGAATGTTTGCAAGCCTTTAATGTTTTGAAGGAACAGCTGGTGAAGTCCCCTATCTTGCAGCCACCGGATTGGTCAAAGCCGTTCGAAATTACGTGCGATGCCAGCGATACAACCATTGGAGCGGTTTTGGGGCAAAGGGTTGATAAGAAGCCAGTGTGATCTATTATGCAAGTAAAACTCCGTCCGAGGCGCAACTGAATTACACCACAAACGGTTGTAAGAATTTATAGTGGTGGTGTATGCCTTGGACAAGTTTCGGTCATATATTTGGGGGAGCAAAGTGGTGGTATATTACGATCATAGCGCAGTTCGGTATTCAATGGAGAAGAAGGATGCTAAACCTCGGTTGATTCGATGGGTACTTTTGTTGCAAGAATTTGACTTGGAAATTCGAGACAAAAAGGGAAGTGAAAATGTGGTGGTGGACCACTTGACTCAGATTCCAATTGAAGGGGCTAATGACTTAAGTGAGATTAATGAACGGTTTCCTGATGAACAGTTGCTCGCTGTCTCTACTTCTACGACACCGTGGTATGCACATTACATAAACTATTTGGCCACGGGTGCTATTCCCAGTCGTTGTACAAAGAGAAGACGACAACAATTCATTGTACAAGTTAAGTAGTACATTTGGGATGAACCAGATTTATTCAAAACTGGGCCCGACCAAGTAATTAGAAGGTGTGTTCCAGAAATGGAAGTGGCCGAAATCTTAACCCATGCTCACTCCTCCTCTTATGGGGGACACTTTAGTGGTCACAAGACGGGGTACCGGGTGCTCACATGCGGTTCTATTGGCCTACAATTTTTAAAGACGCATGTGAATTTGCCCTGAATTGTCTGAATTGCAGAAGATGGGGAGTATTTCAAAGAGGGACGAAATGCCCATGCAACCTATCTTGGTGGTAGAAATCTTTGATGTGTGGGGGATAGATTTCATGGGGCTGTTTCCAAGTTCAAATGGGTTTTTGTATATATTGGTGGTTGTGGACTATGTTTCGAAGTTGATTGAAGCCATACCGACACAGACTAACGATCATTCGGTTGTTTGCAAGTTTGTGCAATCGAATATCTTTGCTCGTTTTGGAATTCCACGTGTTATAATCAGTGATGGTGGTTCGCATTTTAAGAATTTTAATTTTGGGAAATTATTAAAGAGATACAATGTGAACCACCGAATTGCCACACCGTATCACCCACAAACCAGTGGACAAGTCAAAGTGTCTAACCGTCAAATTAAAGAAATTTTAATGAAGACGGTGCAAAAATACTGAAAGCATTGGTCAAGTAAATTGGATGATGCGTTGTGGGCATACCGAACGGCCTACAAAACTCCTATTGGTACAACTCCTTACCGGATGGTGTTTGGGAAGGGGTGTCATTTACCAATGGAGTTGGCGCATAGGGCGCATTGGGCCATCAAGACGGTAAACGCCAATTATGACGAAGCGGGCATGATCCGGAAACTTCAATTCAGTGAGATCGAGGAGATTCGAGTTATAGCATATGAGTGTGCAGCTGCATACAAAGATATGCTCAAAATGGTTCATGATGCAAAGATTCAGAAGCGAACTTTTAAAACGGGTCAAAAGGTATGGTTGTTCAATTCAAGGTTAAAGATGTTCGCGGGAAAATTAAAAAGCAAGTGGATGGGCCCCTATATTATTACACGTGTGGGAAGGTTTGGATATGTTGATATCGTGGATGAATGGACCAATGTGAAGCAAACGGTGAATGGGCATCGGCTCAAACCGTAGTTAGAGGGGAATGATATTAAACATCTTGAACTTGACAAAGTGGGCTACATCTTACCGCCATTGGATGTGAATTAAACGCACAAGGCCCAGGTTTGGTAATGTAAAATACTTTGTTGTTGTTTGTGTGTTTAGTTTGTTTCGAGTCATTATCCGTACTTGTTGATTTGTGTTTGAAACAAGTGTGGGGAAGTTTTTTTCAAAATTTCTCATCCACGGTGTTGACGACAACACGGGTTTTCGAGGGGGGTGGTAGGTTAAAATAGGTAAAAATGCTATTATGTTTTAAAAAAAATTGAAAAATTTTCCAGATACCACCGTAGCTTACGGTCCCCACAGTAAGCTACGGTGCCCCAAAAATCCATTACGGTGCAAATAAACTGTCTTACGGTCCCCTTTATAAGACCGTAGCTTACGGTGGCCACTGGGCTTCTAGGGTCCGCAAAACAGTAAATTAATCATGGGAATTCACCCTAACCACCCATTTTCTGCATCTTTTTTTAGCCACAACCTTCATTCTTCTTCCCCCTTATTTACCTTCAAGAACACCCACCTTTATCCACATAAATCCTTCAATGTCTCACCAAATCGAGTGATTTTTGGGTCAATCTTGGCTAAAATTTCACAAGGATTTCGATTGTGTGCTTACATTTGGTCAAATCCATCGTTTGGGGGATCAAGTTGGAACTTTTTGATTCGAAATTTTTTAGGGTTCTTGTGGGTTTTTGTTAGTCTTCAAGTTTTTAGGGTTCTTCCTTTTCTACAAAGCCAAGGTATGTAATTTCTTATATTATTATCAATTCCTCGTAGGATTGTAAGTACTAGGTTATCATGAACCCATGCTTGCTTATAATTGATTATTTTGAGATGAACTTGATTGGGTTTTGAATGATTGTGGTTATGGAAGCTAGTTTTGTGATGAAAGTATCATTTTGGGCAAAATTTTATTAATTTAGGAGAATGTTGTTCAAATTTTTGCGTATGATGAATTAATGTTTTGACTAGTTTCCATGACTATAGTAATAAGCAAGTGTGGGGATAATGTGGGTTTTTTAGAAGATGAATAATATATGTTTGTCATGTATATGCTTTGCAGAGTTATAATGGGGCGAAAAGGAAAAGAAAAGGTGGGTTCTTCAAGTAACCCGACACCAAGAAAGAGAAGGTTAGTCATGCAGTTTGGTAGTGATGAAGACACAGAAGAGGATGTGCCTGATCGGGGGCCAAAGCCACAATGGACATCCGGACCGTTACATGATCAGCTAGAAGAGTGGCAGGCTGAATTATTCAACGACCAGATTAATAGGTTGGCACAAAGAAAAGAGGCGTTTATTTGTGAAAAGGAGGTTAGGGAACCGGATTTTGGACTATTTGGGATTACGGATAAATTCTGGGCATTAGGATGGGAGGCGGCTCTGAAGTGTTACGATTATGAAGGCACCAACTTGTATGATACTGAAATTAAGGAGTGGATGGCCACTCTTAAGTGTCCTTCATAGAGGGGTCGAGCGTCGAAGATGAGATTGATTGGCACTGTGAATGTATCGAGGTAGAGATGTCATTTGATTCTTTAAGGCAGGTTGCGAAATCTGATAGTAAGCCGGTTAATCAGTATATGCTTCCAAGATTGAAAGACCTCTATTTTAAACCCGAGAAGCATCCGCGTTGGATACCATGTTGGATTATCTGTTCTTACCGGGTACTACTCACGGAAAGCTATACCAGAAGAATTTAAGGATTGAGGGAAAGTTGATGTTGGCCATTTGCATGCAGAATGTCGAGGCGGGGTGACAAAACTGAAGTTCGACGGCCGGAAGTGCCGGTGCTCTATACCTTGTTGACTGAGGGCCCCATGTTTCCGTTTCGCTTTCTAGTAATGAACAATGTATGGATCAGTAGGAATAGCGATCAGCGGAAAATCATTCCGCATTGCCGCCTCATCACTGTTTTCTTGAAAATGTATGGGGTGATCGGTGCAGATGATAAGGGGTCCTATAAAAGATTCAAGCCGTTTGACATGCTACAGTTGGGGGCTGGGTGGAAATATACGGAATCTGAGAGGTATCATAAGTTGAAAAGTGAGGGGCAACAATGGAGACTTCTGAAGGCTGACGCGCGGCCACTTCGACTGGGTGAAGAGGATGAACCAGAAAGCGAGGAAGAGGGCCCAAGTGGGGATGACGACTACATGGATGACCCACATGTTACCCAAATGAATGTTGAGCAAGGGGGTTCGAGTAGTATTCCAACCGGAGGTTTCTTTGACTTTTCGAGATATCCGTATGAGCCGAATTGGGCTCACGAAGGTACAATGCAAGAAGTAATCGATAGTCAAAGGCCTTCAGTGTTCGATAGCTGTAGTGGGGATGAGCGGACATTTTTTGATCATCAGACATTCATGGACGGAAGCATGGAACGTACATTGAGGCACAATTTTGATCGACAAGAATCTTGGAACCGTACTCATGCTTACGCCTTTAAGCAGGAAATCAATAACCGATATTTGGATGATCGGAACAGGAGGATGCATGATGATTGGCATGCATGGGTCTGGTGGTTGTAGACCCTCCACCAGTTAATTACTCGGCCCTACCACCCTATAACGGTAGTGTTTCTTATCCAACACCGCCAATGCATCACTTTCAATGGGTGGATCCTCGGTATGGGCAGCAGCAGCAGCAGAGCTCCGGATAACAAGAAGAAGGAGGAAGTGGAAGTGGCGCATTCGCATTCAACGAGTTTTCGGAGATGATGATTTCTATCTTCTAACCCCTCAACCATGTTATTATTGATCAGGTCGCATGTTTCCTCTGTACAGTATTGTAGCTTTATTTTATTGCATTTTGTTTATGGTTGGGAAGAAAGGGGTGTAGTATGTTTGATAGTTATGTTGGGTTTGAGGTTTTGTGGATAAATATGGGATTTGAGATTTTGAACGAAAGGTGATATTGAGAGTAAATGAGTGATCATTCCTCTAAAACCATACATTGGGGACAATGTATCCCAAGTGTAGGGATGGGGGAAAATTCTTGGATTAATTTTTTTTTTGTGTGAATGGAACCAAACAGTTGCCGATGTTTGAAGGTACTACCATAATATACCTGACACATCGGTATCCCTTTCTTATTCCTTTCTTGGTGAGGATTGAGCCACATAGATGTACTTTAGAGATTAAATGCTTTTTTATTGAGTGGCGATGTGTACATTGTGTTAATAGAACTTGGATAATAGATGCTTGTCAAAACCTAAGTTTACATGCTTGTGAATATGATGAGGGCATTTATGTAGCCTCGTCTAGATGTGTGTTGAGTGTGGGTTTGGGGAGTTGGACCTCATAAGTTACATATATGAGCTTGGTAGTGAGCGGGACGGGGGTTTGGACATTAGTAGCCCAATTTGACCTTTTAACCATTCAATTGTCATCCAAGCCTATGTCCTACAAAATTCTACCCTTTAATCGACTCGGTTTAGATAGTTTGATATTGTTATGATTGTATTTGTCTTTAAATAGTTGTAATGTGATTATTGCTACCTTGATGCAATATTGACTTGTTAAAAAAAGAAAAAAAAGAAAAAAAGAAGAAAAGAAAAGGAAAACGGAAGAAGAGGAAGTTAGTTGTACAAATAGAGTTAGTTATTTATGTTGATTATAATAAATTGGGTCGATTAAACGAGCTACATGAATATTTCCCACCAATTCTCACCCTTACACATAGCCTTGTTACAACCCAAAAGTCCTTCTGATTCATAAGCATGTTAGACAATTTGTAGGTAAAAATTTGATTATTATCCAAGCTTATTATCGCACATTTACATATTTGCATTGAGTGATCTAGCACAATCTTGCTAGTACCATTTTTTTGTCACCAAGAGGAGAGTATAGTGAGGGGTGTGTTATGTAATATGAAGGTGAAGTTGATAACGGGGCAATTCGTTTGTGTTTGGTTTACATGATGATCACTTGTTAGTTTGAAACTTTTGTGAAAGTGTTGCTTGGGGCAAGCAACGTTTAAGTGTTGGGATGTGACGGGTGGTCTTTTGGACAACCCGTAAGTGCGATAAAATGATAAATATTCCACGCTTTAAATGTTTAATTGTTACGATTTGATGTCTACGGTGTGTATGGCTTTTCAGGTACCGAAGAGCATAACGAGGAGGCCTAAACGTGCTTTATCGGGTATTTGTAAGAGCCTAATTGAAGACGGGACTCAAGAGATTGAACGAAGGGGCAAAATGGGAATATCTTGCTGACCACCGTAAGCTACGGTGGCCGCCGTAGCTTACACTGGAGTCAATATTGAAACCCACCGTAAGACAGACCCTTATCATCGTAAGAAGATTATTGCCCACCGTAAGCTACGGTGGGCACCGTAGCTTACGGTGGTGAGCTACGGGAAAGTTGTAACTACTCAATTTAAGTTGAATGAAGGAGTCTTTTCACATATCCAATCATTGTAAACGAACAGCATGGCTTGGGACGCGATTTTAGAGTCTTGTTATTGTTTATAAACATTTCTACAACATTGTGTTGGTAATTTAATTCATATGAACAATCTAAGGAGAGTGGTGATGAATTACAAGAAAATGAGAGGCTAAATCTCCTTGTGATCATCTTGAGTGGAAGGTTTGTTGAACAATTGTGTTTTAATTCATGATTTCTAGAATAATTGCTATGCTATGGTTATTATGGTGTTGATTGATTGTTTGTAAATCGTTGATTGATATTTTAGTCTTTGCCTGTTTCGTATGTTCTTGATGTCGTTGACAATCGAGATATCACGGGGAGGTTTACAGGTTGGGTATTAATCAATTGGTCATCGGGTAACGACATCGCATTGTAGTAATCTAAGTACTTGGTTCTCTTTTATCACAAACAATTAATCAAACACGAGTCATGTCTGTGTAACTCTTTCTAGTTGAAATCGGAAACTTAAGATGATCACTTCCTTATTAATATGTTAACAAATCAATTTTTGGATCATTAGTAGTTAAAATCTAAAACCACAACACCAAATTCTGAATTAAATTTCTTGCATATTAGGTAATTAGTTTAAGTAGCACAACCTTTCAATAACACAATTTCCACAATTCCTTGTGTTCGATACCCACTTACCGCTAACTAGTAGCAGTATTTCGATTAAATTTGCGTGAGACAACGACATCACGTCATAGGGCACAGGGGTAAGTCCGTGAACAGGTTAGTACCAACATACCAACAAAGAGACGAACTTAACTTCCGCATAAACTGTGATATATTATCACTTATTGATTGGGTGAATGTGATATATTTATCACTTATTGATGGTCGTATGCAATATTTAAACGTATCTATGGTATCATGGAAGTTCTAGACTTGCGTCCCCGTTATTTTTCGGTAAAAGATTCAACCATGATACACAGATGATAAACAAGCATAAAGACCGCATATCTCAGAACCTCGGCACTCTATCAAACGAAATTTCGGTACCAAGACCATGTGCCAATGAATAGTTCCCACCTGGCTTTCAGTCTGTTATGTTTATATTGCCCTGTGCACACTTAAAATGATTGTGAGCCTACTGATACATTAAATATAGAGCTACTTATCATTTTTCATTTTAAGTTCATAGAGGTTTTGACAGACCACTAATTTACTATCAGTTTTTCTTTTTCTTGCCAGGAAACTCATTTTTGTTTTTCTTTTGTTTTTGTCCTTTTTGATGTTTTACAATGTTTTTGTATTTTTCATTGGAATTTACTCTCCCTACAATGCAAAAAGTAAATTTAATCCTTTAAATACAGCTATTTGGATTGTCTTCAAGAAAAATATTCAGAAAAACGATTTCCCGATGTGGATTGACTCATGTTTTACCTCGATGCCGTTCACCAAAATTAATTTATTAAATAAAAATGATTTATCAAAATTTTGGAAAAAAAGAGTTGGCATGTTGGTAATCGGTGTAGACCAAAACAACGTGTGAGGTGATATTTGAGATCAATGTGTTTGGTCTGGAGTGTTGTCCGAGATTTTAGAAATTTGTAAAGCAACTTAAATATCGACAGAGATAGAAGAGATTAGAAAATTTAAAACCGTAGTCCTGCAATTGCTACGTGCATTGCTAGGAATCTGTGTGCTCTCCTAACTAGATATCCACCCGGTGTGGATTTCAAGGTCGATTTTGTAGCTACTTCATAACTGAGAATCTCTTCACAGCAATCAAGATCATAAACCTCCGGGTCCGACTGGTAAGAAGCAAGAGAGAATGTGGAGAAGCTTGTACACATCATCTTTTGACGGTCCATACATGATGTTGTCCACATGTTTTTGCACCAGCAAAGGTCTTCGTCTTTCTCCTTGAGAAGTAGTGTGCGATTGTTCAATCCACGCCAAGGCATCCACACACCCGGTTGGTTTGTTCAACCAAACACATTTTCTTCAATCACACCGTGGAGAAATGTACACTGTACGATCATCTTGTATGATTTGAACTTTTTGTGGTAGATATAAGACATGAATCTTCGATAATCTTCAGACGTGTTGTATGCGCGTACATTTCGATTGAACCTATCCTGTGGATCCGATCCAAGCCTTAAACAAACAAATTGTTGGTCGTTTTTCATCTTGTCGAAGTTATCAGTCTTTATTCACCAAATATTCTTCACTCATCTGGCATCATCTTCTCTTTCTCTCCAACAAATGCAACAACTCCTAGATATAACGATGTTTTGGAGCCGCATGTCGCCGATCTTGTGCCTCGATGCTCCACTATCAACAATTCTATGATTATCAATAGTTCCTCCTGGAACATCCTGCACACTTATTAAAGATTAGTTGGAGATGGCGACCCAAGCCTTCATTGACTTAGGTTGTTAGACATTATCGAGAATTGGAACTTCATTTTCCCTATTATTCGGAATGGATTGTGCTCCCCCTAAACAATTACCGGTTTTGGTCTCCAAATCTGTTTTTGTTTCTCAATTTTAACATTTGGTTTTACCGATTGTGTTTGGGCAACCTCCAGTTTTAAATCCTTTTCAATATCTTTTTGTTGTTTCTTTCTCTGTTTCATTTCCCGTTTTTAACAAGAAAAGGGTCCTGTTTTGGCGAAACAGATTTGGTATGGTTAAGTTTACCATGGGGCGCATCAATTTTTGATTTTCCCTTTGTGGGATATGGACAGTTTTTTACAATGTGCCCATACCCACCACACTCAAAGCATGATCTCCCTCAACAAACCTCGGAGTATTATAAATGTGATAGCTTGATGATGAACTTCGTGATCTTGAGGTACTTGGTCCTACATCACAACAATTTGTATGTTGTGTTCTGACTGTTTCTCTTCAAAATTTTATTTTGTTTAACAAAATCCGTGTTGGATTTGTTTCCAAAAGTTTCAATTTTATTAGTCCCTCGGGATTTCACGAAATTCACATTTTGAATTTTTTTCTTGTTTTGGCTATGTTTGCTTTTTTCCATTTCCTTGGTTAGCGTGATTTTGCTTTCGTGAGTTTCAATTTTGATTTTCGTATTTCTTTCTAACTTCGGATTTTTGGAGAGGAGCACACTAGGTTACTACAACTCTTGGGCTCGAATTACCCAAAAACTTACTAGTAGAATCCTCGAAAACTTTATTAATCAAAGATTGATTAACATTTTTGATGGGAAAATTTTTGTTTGAGTAAACTTTATCAAAACCAATCAACGTATAAAGCAAGTTCACGCTTTCACATGTTTCAACATGAGCTTCAGCAATCTTGACATGGGTGGTCACACATGGTTTCGCTGGAGAATCACAGAGAATTTGATTTTCGAGAGGTTTATTTTCCTCTTTTTTGTTAACGTATCTGACTGATTAGGTTTCTCCTCACAACTCGTCAGCCAAACTATCATAATCCTCAATAATCGGAGGATTTTGATCATTCATAGACTTTGAGTCATTGATATCATCCAATTGACCTTGACTTGAAGATGTGCCCTTAGTGAACCCTAGACCAACTGTAAATTCAACTAGATCCAAAGGAACAGTGGGTTCAAACTGTGGCATATCTTCGTCATCTGGCATTTGGTCTAATTGTGCCTAACCGAAGGAGGACACGCCTGATAACCAATGCATTTCACATCATCTTTCTTCTTTTTAACACCGATGATGTGATCAAAAACATATCTTGAGTTGGAGTAACTGTCCAACTTGAGTTTGATTGCATCATGTTCACACTTTGCACAGGCTAACTCCTTTTCCGTTTCTTCAAGCATGTTAATCTAATTGTTAATGGTTGTTTGTTTTCTCAAAACATTCTTTGTTAATTCAGAAATATTTTTCCTTTAGATTTCAATTGTTGTTTTAAATTCTTTTTCGTTTTTCTTAAGAGTTGTTTTGCCGCAGTGCACTTTGTCAGATCTACAATCAAACTCTGATGATGCTTCTTCATGTGATCAAATTTACCTTCAAGTTCTAAGTATTTACCTTTTAAAACTATACATTCAAAACACTTAGACACAATAGATTTATCAAAACTTACCTGACTAGATTGGGAATCTAAGCGGGCTATGAATACTGCATGAAGAGTGGAAGATCGATTGATGAGAGATGCTTGGAAAACTCATCAGATGACCCTTCAGTTCCATGCTCCAAATCTGCTTCGCTGCTATCCGTCGATTAGTTTCAGTAATCACATCATCTACTTTAGCATTAACATCTTCAGATCGATCTTCACTCGAAGTCAATTCTGCTTCATATGAACTGCTGCTATCCCATGAACTATCATCATTTCTGGACAATTCTCCATCGTTATCATTTTTTGCAATTTCTGCATAGTATGCAGTTCTTCCTCCACCACTGTTTCCCAATTGAACAAACCAATCACAGATTTCATCTACTTGAACAATCAAAGCTCGGTTGGAATTGTTTGCGGGAACCATTGCTCTTTCGTTGTTAGTAACTTGATTTTTGTTGAAAGGATATTGATTCCCTTGTTGTGGAGGCTTCGTGCATTCTCTTTTAAAATTCCCCTTTTCTCTAGAGTTGAAACAAGTAACCTTCCTTCTGTCAAAATCATATGGAGTATCCTTGTTGCTCTCCAGATTAGTTCTTCCCATTTTCTCCATAAAATCTTTTGCCCTTCTTACTGCACTTGCAAACGCCCATTTGATATCAGTCAACTCCATATCCTCCTTATCGATTTGTGCATAGTCTTCTCTGGTTGGATTGATGTTACCAATTTGTCCACCTACTAATCCGCAGTAAGAACTCACCAAAGTGTTTAGAAGCTCCATGTGTTCCCGGGCAACTTCCACACTCACCTTGTAAAGGTTTGACGTATCGAGTCTGACAGTGTTAGGGCTTGAGGGTTGAAAGTTTTTACCATAGAAAGCTTGTTGTGGAATTTGTGGTGTAATATCTTGTGGTTGAGGAAGAAATGCTTTTGGATCAAATGCTTGTTCATAGACTTGAGCATTTTGTTGGTCTAGCAACTTGTGGTTGAGGAAGAAAAGCTTTTGGATTAAAATCTTGTCCATAGACTTGAGCACTTGAACCAACAGACTGATCTGGTTGAACTTGTGGCAGAAAAGGATTTGTATTTGACACAAATGCTGTTTGAAGCTTCGGTTGTTGATTTGTACTTACACCTGTGTTGATGCCTTCAAAATACATCTCTGGGTTTTGTGGAACTAGAATTCGTTTTGCTTTGCAAATGTCTTCTTCATTTTTGTTTTCAAGTTTCTGAACAAATTCGTAAATGCTGATTACGTCCAAAACACCGGTATGTTTTAGCAATTCAATAAATTGACTCCACTTAGGTGGTAACTCATCAGCAAAACGCATAACAATCTCCTGTTGTGATGCGTTAACATTGTATGAGTACATCTCACTAAGCAAATGATAGAAACGAGTTGTCCATCACTTAGTGTTTCACTCTCCATAAACAGAAACCCTTCAAACTCTTTCTTTAAAAGATCATGTCGAATCTTTCTCGTTGTTGCATTTCCTTCTCCTCTTGATTTCAAAGTGTCCCACAAAGTCTTTGTAGTGGTACAATACATTAATTGATGATAAATATCCTTGTGGAGTGCTTGTGTAAGAATGGCAAAGGCCTTCTTTTCTAGATCATAAGCCTTCTTATCATTCTCGTCCAATTCGGCTAAAGAGGTTGAATTTGATACAACTTCATCGAGAGATTCTTTGTACGGAGTAGTAAAACATGTCCACAACTCGGTATTCTGACCAAGAACATACGTATGAAAATGACTTTTCCATGAAGGATAATCATTCATATGATTTAACTTTGGTGGACGGTTGTTACTTCCAGTTTCACTCTCGCTAATTAGAAGAGTTTGAACGCTTTGATTTGATTCGTAACACACGCCCATTGATTAGCGGTAATCATGGCTGTTTGCGGAGGCATTAAAGATATTACCCATGAGGTTGCAGAGCTAGATTGTGATTAATCTTGGTTTGTACTTGAACTACACCCCCAATCCCAAGGATTTGTACCCATTTTAGTTGTTTGTTAATGAATATCAGCCTTTTTTAAAAAAAATAATAATTTAAATTTCAAAGATTACCTTGAAATAAAAGTCTTCTGTTAAAACTCACAATTTAAAGGCCACGAAACATCATTCTCACAAACAACCTACCACGAAAAACCACAACCACGAACAATCTAAAAAGTCATGAAAAACTTGGTTCTTCGTGCGAACCACTGATTCGTACGAACCACTGGTTCTTCGTACGAACCACTGGTTCTTCGTGCGAACCACTGGTTCTTCGTGCGAACTGCTGGTTGTTCGTTCGAACCACTAGTTCTTCGTGGGGTGGGTTATTCACAGGGGGTTCTTTCGCAGGAGTAAGGTCATTCGCAGGGAGGATCTTTCACATGGGTAGATTAGTGAGAAGTTTCCATTTGTATCATAATCTTCTTTCTGAGTTTTTTGAAAGTTGACCGTTGTTTAGACAGATTTGGTTAAAAAGACAAACATTCCAAAAACAGTTTTTCAGTCCAATCTTAGCATCTGTGAACAGGGGATTGACTCCTCCGATGAGCAACCGGTCTGATCTAACTCAACTAGCAGAGGAGAAATTCATTGCTAGAGAGGATGACAAGCGAACAAGAGAGAGATACTGTTTAACTGCTCTGAATTGTATTGAAAGATGTGCAAAGTACAGATGCAAGAAAACAAATCAGCAGGGCTTCATCGTAACAACTGAACTAACACCACTTAGCTCTGACACAACACTCCTCTATTTATAGGTCGACATAACTCACACTGGAGTGTGTGTAAAACAGAGACTTGACTCGTGCGAGTAACTGCCTCGTACGAGTGACAGATTGTCACTCGTACGAGCCAAGTACTTCACTCGTACGAGTATACTACAACTCAAATAAAATATTCAATAACATATACAGTCGTCATTTAAGCCCTATATAAAATATCGACACATCCTAGACGTAGGCAATAGACATAATGCACCAACAAACTCCCCGTTGGATGTTGCCGCAGTCTGGTTAGTCTTCAAAAAATCTTCACAAGATTTGACGCTTAATGACCAAAAAATCTCTTTGGTGGCTTGCGACGCTCCTCAAATGCAATTGGCATTTGATTTGTTGGAGGAGGTCGGCTCATTGTATTGCCAAACCGAAAACTCCTTAGCGATGCTATGCGAGCACGCTCAGCAATCCTAGCATCCTTCTTTTCTTTCTTCTTCTGCTCAGTCTCCTCCAGCTTCCTCCAAGAAGTGTTCCATGTCGATCCTGAATGTATATCATTTGCAAAGCAGACATTAATAATCTTCTGAAACTGGAGTGGTTGATCTTTATCTTTCTCTTCATAACTGATCTTGCTATAGAACAAGCATTCTATATATTTCTTCGTGCAATTGACTAGCCACATCGGGTCTAGTACTCGAATGCCATGCCACAGCCTATATGTGCGTTTGTGAGCGATGACGGCTTCGGTTAGCTCTTCAGTAATATTCCACGAGTCTTCATCTGGGTGCATGCAAATAACAGCCACTCCTGTGTTTGAATCATAATGCCACCACTTGAAGATCTTGTAGAAATCCTGCTCCATCTGTAACATAGGCATACTCTTCATTACTTTCGGCCTCTTTACAATGAGCGTCACATCCTTCTCCTTAGTCACTAGATCGATCTTCGTAATGCGTCTCGAAAGTGAGGTTTCCAATGTGTAAATCCATGTAAAGCCTCAAGCTTAATCAGCTTCCAAAGCCTCTGGTCATGAAATTTCATCTTGAGATTGATCATCTTCGTTTGCACCAACTCTTTAATATCCCAGCAAGGCAAGGACTTGATGTCGCTCAGATATCGGAAATACTGAATACCAAACTCCCTTTTGATCGCATAGACATTAAGCTCTTCAATCAAATCCCAGCTTATAATATCCCCTAGATAAATATCAGCATCACAAGTAAAGAACGCTAGAGTACGTTTGAATTTACGTTGGCTGGTGACTTCTTAAACCACTTCTTCCTCATCTCAGATATTTCGGCTCTGTTTAACTGTTGAGGAATATTGCCTTGCCTTGCAGCTTCTTCAGCTTTACGTCTTAGTATATCTGCATTCTCTGCTACAAATAGTTCAGTAAAAGTTGGGGAGTCCTCTGTACCCTGATCGGCAATATTAGCATCGACATTAGAATCATCCTCCACGACAACTCGATCATACTCATTCTCGAAGTCAAACTCAAACTGTTCTTCATCCACACCTAGCATTTCTGCGCTCTTCTTTAGACTAACTGTGAGAGAATTCACCATCCTCAACATCATGCTCAAGATAGAAAATATTTGGTTTCGGTACGACAGGAACGGTAGATGTATCAATCACCGAGAGAATTCCTGCCTGCTGAGCATCTAAAGAACCTTCAGTCCTGTCTTTAACACCTTCTTCAGTAGTTTTGTTCGCAGAATCATCAAGATACACTGAATAATCAATCTCTTTATTCATATCAGATTCAGTTACACGAATACCAGCCTCCTACATTATCATCGTCATCATCACCATTATCAGAATCTGAATCAGATTCACCATCAAAATCTAAATCTTCATCTTCTTTCTCAAGATCTTCCTCAAATTCTTCAGCCGCTTTCTTAATCTCATTATCTGACTTTTTCTTCATTAACCATTCGCGGTGTCTTGCAAATAGATTAGACATGTCAATCTCCCCATCCTTAGGCTTCCCAATCAGTATAACTTATTTTGCACCTGGTACACAATGATATCTGTAATAGTAACTGGCGCAGATTCAGCTTCTGGCTCAGTTTCAACATTCACAGGATCCTCTACAACCTTCGCTTTTCCTTTGCCTTGCGCGTCAGATAATTCTTTAGCAAGACGTTCCCTTTCAGCAACTCGTTCTTTAGCCTTTGCGCGCTCAATCTCGTCTATTTCTGCCACAATGTTTACTCCCAGCTTTTTCACCAAAATCTTCTCAAACAAATTCATTCTACGATCACTGCGGAGCCTTTCTTCTTCGTTTTTGGCGATACGGAGTCGTAGACGTTCATTCTCAGACACAATACTTGCAAGCATGGCTTCTAACTGCTGTTTATCTTCAGTCAACGCATTAATCTGCTCATGCAACTCCTGTTTTTCTTCATTCAACACATTAATTTGGACCTGCAACTTCGCTATCTTCACAGTATTCAACAAGACCTGTTTTTTAACTCATCAACACGCGGGTCGTTGAATGAAAAATCTTCACCCCCTGGAATATCTCCAAAGTCAAAGTCAAAATCAAACTGAGATTGGGGCTGTGAAGTGTGTGGTGGCGGTTGCGGTGTAGCTTGTCTTGGTGTTGGTTGTGGAGGCGGTTGAGATGCAGACTGTTGTGGCAGAGTAGGTTGACGTGGTGGCGATTGTGGTGCTTGAGAAGTAGCCTGTCGAGGTGGTGATGTTGGAATTTCCTGAGCCGGTTCAACAATAACCTCTTATTCAATCGTTTGCTCTTGCACAGTCTCTTTAGATCTAACAGTTGGAGACTCGGAGCTTCTAGCTGCTTGGCGCTTAAAGCGTCTGTCTTTTTCTACGCTGGTGTACGCACAGGAGTATTTGTATCTGAACCCGAAGGTACATACGTTGTATCATCTTCACCTGCCGCTTTGCGCTTGCGTTCTTCAGCTTTTCTCTTTTGCTCAGCCAGACGCTTTGCCTCTATCTTTTTTGCCCTTTTTCTTTCACCAGCGCGTCTCTCATCAGAATTAGTGCTCAAAGACGATGTGTTTTTAGCTTCTTTCTCACCACCAAATGCTTGTTGCTCGATACCTGCAGCGATGTCTTCAATATTTTCTTCAACATCTGGTTCATCTCTAAGTACAGAACTTTCAACTGTTGACTTTTTCTTTTCTGGTGCTAAAGAAGAAGATGTAGCAGTTGCTTTTCTCTTTGATCCTTTGTTTCCATCTTTCACAAACCACGAACTTCGCTTAGCAACAAACCTTTGAAGCGCAGTTAACTCCTCGCTCTCATCTCCACTGTCATCTTTCCTCCATTTACCCGGAGCTGGAGAAATGTAATCTTTGTCGACTATAGCACCAAAAACCGGTTTAGCATTCAAAAATGTCTTCAAATGTAAATTCATCTTCTTCAATGTAGAAACATCCATGTGCTCTAACTTTAACACATCGCCCTTCTTCTTCTTCAAGTTCGGATGCAAATTATCTAACAACATATGTACAAACCGAGGGTATTGCAAGAACTTTTCCCTCTGTATGTTCTGCATCATCTGTGTAAATATAACTTTAGAGAAGTTATATGGTAGATTTAGACTAGTGCACTAATCATACACATTTGGTAATCTACGAAATCATCAAATCCCCCTTTTCGACGACTCAATGCGTGAGCAACAACATGAGCAATATAACGGAAAGGCGCACTGCGGTTTCCTTTCTTGAATGGCGCGACATTGACAAAACCAGCATATCCCATCCTGTAAAAACATCCCTTCACCATGTACTCTGAAAACCCGGTAGGATCGTCTGCATTCCTTGAATCCAAAACTGCTCGGATCAAATCTTTCGTTATCTTAACCTGGATATCTTCATCATCAATCTTTACCACCGACACTATCACATTTTCTTCAGAATCATACTCTGCTGCGTTCCAGAAATATTTAACATGAGATCTATAAACGGTATGACGATCTGTGAGCGCTTTTGTGATCGGAATCCTGCTTAAAAAATCTAGTACATCTCTATAAGCTACAATCTCTGGAATAGTCTCGTCCAACAAACAACATATGTTGTGGAATGGACATCTACTTGCGCTTGCAAATTTGTGATGACTTCTTCCACAACCGCTACAGACGATGAAGCTTCATTCCTTACATTTGACTGATCAGCCTGTGTGTTCAAGAAGCTTTCAATCTGCTTAGATCCTTCATCGGAACTGGATCCACCATCATCGAAAGTCGGTTCCCGATCAGAGTCAGCATTTGGCTGTTGCTGGGCAAATGATTCAGCAGTGTTGAAACAGAGTCTTGAAGAGTAGAGCTCGGACCTACATCAGACGTGTTAGACACAGGAAGTGACGGGGAAATCACTAACGGTCTAGTAACTTGTTCTTGGTTAGATATTTGATGCTGTTGAAAGAGCATAACAAGTTCTTCTTCTGATGGCACATCTGGCAGGTCGAATGAATTCCACAAACTATCATAGTTAAACAGCCACGATCCCCAGGTTTCTGCATAGGTTAAGTATATCTTTGACAATCAACATGCTACGCAAGATGGTTCAGACTCGGTAAAAATACACGTTTTTGGGGAGTAGCATAACCCATGAAGAATCCTTCCAAGGATTTGGCACCAAATTTATCAGCCGGGTCTAATACAGTACACGGTGATCCAAATGGTTCCTGAAATGAAAGGTTGTGCTTTCGCTGATTCAGTAACTCGAAACACGTCTTCTTGTGAAGCTTAACTATTAACACACGATTCAAGGTGTAACACGCTGACGCGACTGCTTCACTCCAGAATCTGATTGGCAATTTTGAATCGGCTAGCATAGTTCTGGCAGTCTCGATCAGTGTGCGATTCTTTCGTTCAGCTACTCCATTTTGCTGTGGAGTATAAGTGGCACTGAATTCATGAAGAATCCCCTTCCCATTGTAGAATTCGAGCATCCTCTTGTTCTTGAACTCTGTACCATTATCACTGCGGATTCTCTTGATTGGAAAATGACATAGGTTTTCGAGTTTTCTGAAGAGAATCATTCTAGTTTCAAATGTTACATCTTTGCTCTCTAGAAAGAAAACCCATGAGAATCTTGAATAATCATCTATAACGACAAGGCAATATAAATCACCAGATATGCTTTTGATGTTTACTGGTCCAAAAATATCCATATGTAACCTCTCTAGTGGTAGCTTGATAGAATTCAACAGCTTTTGTGGGTGCGATTTCTTGTGTTGCTTCCCCTTTTTATAGCTCAAGCAATCATCGAATAATTGAAAATTCTTAAAATTAACACCCTCCACTAGGTCATTATGCACAAGATAATTCATCTTTAGCAAATGAGCATGCCCCATCTTTCTATGCCTAGTATTGACTCTTTCTCGGTAGCTTGGGAAACAAAGCATTGAACTTTCTTCGATGTTGTTGATGCGACACTCATATCTAGAACATAAAGATCATTTTCTCTCGGAGCTCGCATCAGAATCCATTCCTCCGGAATCTTGAAGCCCGGTTATAAGATCAAGCATTCTTTATCATTGAAGTGCATCGTGAATTTCTTGTCATAAATCTGCGAAATGCTGAGTAGATTGTTCTCAAATTCTGCGATGTAGTTCACTTTATCAAACGATACAATTTCATTTGTGAGAATCCCTTCACCAACAATCCTTCCTCCTTGCGTTCCTGCAAAACCTACATACCCTCCACGGATAACTTTAACGTCATGTAACAATGCAAGCACCCCTGTCATGTGCCTGGAAGCTCCACTATCCATTATCCATTTAGACATTATCGATCGTGGGAGTCCCTGCACACATACGGAAGAACCTATTTAAACAAAGGAACCAAAGCATGTTTGGTCTTGGGTGGGTTCGGAATGTCAAATTTCAGACCTACTTTGTTTCTATCGTTCTTTTTAGGCTCGGTTTTGTGTGGAATAGAAGGTTTTGGTTCTACCTTGGACGGTTTCACTTTTGCCACCCATGTTTGCGTTTTCATATTTGCCTTTTTAGCATAAAATTTAGAATCCATTTGTCGATAGTTAGTTGATGTTTCACCAATTTCAAATTTGAATGACGTTGAAGAATTGGTTTAATATTTTTGTAGGATTCATTGGTTCTTTTCAAGATTTGCTTTGGCACAACCATAGGTGCTTTCTGTTTCTTGTCCTTGGTGACTTTTTAAAATGAAAAACTGGTTTTCGAGATTCTTGTGAGCAATATCTTGCAATGTGCCCAACAGTTTGACATTTGTAAGAAGTTCTACTGTCCTTTCGAACAGAAGATTCCAAAACTTGTATCATATTCTCTTTCTCTTTCTTAAAATCATCATTCGATTGTGTTCCGATGATTTCTTTTTCCTTATTTGTTTGTTGTCCCAAAAACAAACTTGATTTTCTTGGAAAAATAAAGTTTTTGAGACTTGTTGTTCATTCGTTGCTTTTGGAAACCCAACCCTACCCTATTATTTTCAGGATATCTCTGTTTTTGTGATAGTGGGGTCGGTTGTCACATTTAGACTTAGAGTAGAATGATGCATCGTGTTTATCTAAATCAGCATAACTTACCTCAACAAGCTTGAACAATTTATCAACACGATCTAGATTCACGTTCTGGATGGGAAAGCCCTCATCAGAAAATAGTTTATTTGATCCTTTCATTTTATAAACAATGACGTTTGGATCATTAGTCGAACTATTTTCCGATGGTTCAGTATCAGACTCAGATTTTTTATATTCACTTTTTAAAACATTTTCTACAACAGTTTTAACCACCTCAGAGTCACATTCAGATTCAGATGTTGTGTAAGTTACGTCGATGTTTGTAGGCAGCTCATTTGATTGTTTAGTCTTCAATTTTATATTAAGTGCCTTTTCCACCCTGACTGGCTTTTTATACGCATAACTATTCCACATAGGGGGTGGAACACGATCGTAACTCGCACTTTTGTTTTCAACCTTTTCGGATTCTTCTTTATTTTCAATTTTCGGTAAAATGTGATCAATGACGTTAGAGCTTGTTGAATAACTAATTAACAGTTTGTTAACCCGTTCAGTTTCAATTCTTACCTTCTCAAGCTCACTCTTTAGCTCAGCGATAGTATTTAAGTGAATATTACTGGCCATTTGCTTATCCATTACTGTAGTATTGAGCATCAAAAGTATTGCGTCACTTTCTCAGAGTGCTTTTGTGTATTGTTTAACAGAGTTACTTAATTTGTCGTATGCTTCTTTAGTTGATTTGTAATCACTTGACAAATTATCTGTTAAACTTTTGAGCTTAGTATATCGTGTGTCTTTTACAACGCATTCATTACACGGCTCAACGCATTTCAGACATGGTTTTTCTACCACGGACTCACTCTTAGACTCATTTACCTCATTGACGTTTGCCATGCATGCCTTACTTATGTCATTTGACAATTTCTCCATATTTCCATCAACTCTCTCTTCAACAACCGGCTTCTTTTGTTCTTTGCAAGATGATTGATGACTTGGTGCAAAATAACCTGCAAAAGTTTTCAACATATCGTTAGGCAGGAGGTGTTTAAATGCACTGTTCAAAAGTTCCTCCTCTTCTGATGATGTATGATAGTAATAATCATCTTCTGGTGCCTCATCAAAAGCTGCCTCCGATACCTCTTTAGGTTCTTTGATTATTTAAGCAACCAAAGCCAAACTTTCATTCTTGGAAATATATTTGTTCTAGTTAAACCCCTCATCTTCTTGGGTAACCACTAAAGCTTTGTCTTTGGTCTCTAGCTATTTATCTTTGGTCTGCACCATGCGAGTTCTTGGTTAGGGACGGTGGTAGATAGCCTTCTTGTAATAATCATCGGCAAATGGGTTCTGGTTCCCTTGAGCTTCTCTATTTGGCATTCACGCTTAAAGTAACCCTTTTTCCGACACTTAAAACAAGTAACTTTGGATTTGTCGAATCCCAGTTTTCCATCCAATTTTCCCAAGTTCTCTTTTCCCGTAATTTCCAAGAAGCATTGTGTGCGTTGAACAATAGATGCCATACACCATTTTATGTCGATCAACTCCATCTCTACTAGATCAATCTGATCACAGTCCTCTCTGGTCATTTCAGAATTTCCAATCCTTCCTGCTACAAGACTATCATAGGAATCGAGAACCGATGCTAATAGAGACATGTGTTGCTTCGCGGTTTTCACATCGAAGTTTTGTGCATTCTAGAAATCCACTGCGATATTGTACCGAAGAACCCTTTGAGTAGGATTTGACTGACTGTTCTGGTTGATTTGAGGAGTGCTTGATCCATGTGATGACTGTGGGCTTTGAGACGTGTGAGGATTAACTGTAGCAAATGATTGAAAGCCACTGTTTATGTTTGATGGTGAACTTGGCGTGCTGTAAATGCTGAAGGCGGTTTGGATCTTCGGAGACTGAATTTGAGTAGCATAACTGTACTTGAAGTATAGATTAACATCTTGTTGAACTTGGACAGTCTTGTTCTTCGCCATCTTTTGCATTTCAAGTTCATGTCCCTCCAGTTTTTCAATGAAACGTGGCAATAAAAAATTACCATACTCGGTTCCATTCTTCAAGATGGTCAAATACGTAGACCATTCGCCTTGCGGTAGAGTATCAGCCAACTTATCAACAAGTTCTTCGTTGGTCTTGATGATTCCCATTCTCTTCATTTGCACCACCAAATGATAGTATCTTTCGATCAATTGTTTCACTGTCTCTCCTTTAATCAACGTAAAGATATCAAACTCTTTACTTAACAACGCCCGTTTACTCTTACGTAGTTGAGCACTTCCCTGGAACTTCAAACAAAGAGCATTCCACAATGATTGTGCATCATCATCGTGTTGTAATAACGCAAGAATATCTATTTTGATGGATTGTTGTAGAATGTTCATCATTTTCTTTTCGTTTATGAACCTTTCCCTTTCAACATCCGAGAGTTGAGCTAGAGTCTTTCGAGGCCATTTTCACCTACAAGAGCTTAATATTTTACTTCAATAGCGAACTAGCAAGTAAAGTGATTTACCTGGACCCAATTCATGAACTGTTCGCTCCAGCTGTCGAAATATTCTAGGTTCATTAACTTCGGCGGTTTGGTCATTGTACCCATCTCGTTTTCGAGATTCATGTTTTGAGTCGCTTTGGTCGTGATTGCAAATGTAGCAAATGCGTTGTAAAATTCGTCTGACATTTTTCTGTAGAAATTCAAAAACACACTTTTCGAACAAACTGATTAGTGCGGAAAATTCTTTCGTGCTGATAACAAAAACAATTCGTGCGACTAAGATCCGTTCGTATGAACCATAAATTTGTAAGGACAAGATGACAAAAACAAGTAACTCGTGCGAATTAGAAAGTCACTCATACGGATGAGAAATTTCACTCGTACGAATGAGATGCTCGTACGGATGTGTAACCAGTGCGAATCACATTTGTAAATTTTGAAACTTGTAAGTTTTTTAAAAATTCTGATTACTTATTCGTACGAATGGTCTAAATTGTATGGAAAGTTGTTCGTGCGAGTGGTCTCTCTACTCGTCCGAAACAACTAAGTCTCCAAACCGATGAATTTTATCGAATTTAACATGATTAAGCTCGATTTTAGATCTGAAATTGTTAAGGATTGATTAGAATTGATTTTAATGTGATATCCTAGAATCCTAGTCCAATTTGTCCATAATTTTGTCCAAATCCGATATCAGTTTGGGAGAAATGTAGAAGTAGAAAGCTGCAACAGTGAATCTGATCTGAAATAGTTGGTAGCCTGTAGAAACTTAACGTTTGTTAGTAGATCAGGCCTCAAGGCTCTGATACCACTTGTGAATGGGGGATCGGCTCCTCCGATGAGCAACCGGTCTGATCTAACTCAACTAGCAGAGGCGGAATTCATTGCTAGAGAGGATGACAAACGAACAAGAGAGAGATACTGTTTAACTGCTCTGAATTATATTGAAAGACGTGCAAAGTACAGATACGAGAAAACAAATCAGCAGGGCTTCGTTGTACCAACTGAACTAACACTACTTAGCTCTGACATAACACTCCTCTATTTATAGGTTGACATGACTCGCACTGGAGTGTGTGTAAAACAGAGACTGGACTCGTGCGAGTAACTGCCTCGTACGAGTGACAGAGTGTCACTCGTACGAGCCAAGTACTTCACTCGTACGAGTATACTACAACTCAAATAAAATTTTCAATAACATATATACAATCGACGTTTAAGCCCTATATACAATATCGATACATTCTAGATGTAGGCAATAGACATAATGCACCAACAGATTCAGTCAACCTTTTTCAAACCAATCCCTCACAAAGTGATGTCTGATGCCAATGTGCTTTGTGGTAGAATGAGATACTAGATTTTCAATGATGTTTTTAGCTGCTTGACTATCTAACATGAGAGGAGTCTTTAAAGCAGTTACACCAAAATCCAATAGTTGATTTTGAAGCCATATGTGTTGAGCAGTGCAGCTTGCAGCAGCAATATACGCAGCCTCTGCTGTGGATGTTGATACCGCAACTTGCTTTTTGCTTTGCCAAGACACTAAGCAATTGCCTAGTAGTTGACATTCTCCTGAAGTTGACTTCCTTGTGGTGTGACATCCAGCATAATCATTGTCTGAATAACTTGGAAGCTCAATATTTCCATAAGCTGGATACCAGATACCAAGTGTGGGAGCACCTTTGATGTATCTGAATATCCTTTTTACAGCAATGAGATTGGACTTCCTAGGTGTTGACTTTGATCTGGCACAAACACATGTGGCAAACATGATGTCTGGCCTTGATGCAGTTAGGTACAATAAAGAACCTATCATGCTTCTATAAAGAGCTTGATCAACCAAGTCATCTTTATCATCAACAGTGACTAGCTTTGTGGTTGCCATGGGTGTGCTACATGGTTTACAATCATTCATATCAAATTTTGTAAGTAGTTCTTTAACATACTTACTTTGGTGAATGAATGTGCCATTTTGCAATTGTTTTACTTGGAGACCAAGAAAACATTGGAGCCCACCATTGCACTCATTTCAAACTCTGCTACCATGAGTTGTTTGAACTCTTCACACATGGCAGTGCATGTGGATCCAAAAATGATGTCATCCACATAAAGTTGGACAAGCATCAAATCCTTTCCTTTCCATTTCAAAAATATAGTTTTGTCAATTTTACCCCTTGTAAAACTAATGGATAAGAGAAAGGTGGAAAGAGTTTCATACTAGGCTCTTGGTGCTTGGTTCAAGCCATACAAAGCTTTGTTAAGCTTGTAGACATGATCAGGATAAAATACATCTTCAAAGCCAAGAGGTTGACAAATATATACCTCTTCTTTGATCTTACCATACAAAAATGCACTTTTGATATCCATTTGAAACACCTTGATGTTGTAGTTGGCAGCAAAGGCTAAGAACAGTCTGATGGCTTCTAATCTTGCCACTGGAGCAAAAGTTTCATCATAGTCAATGCCTTCTTCCTGTCTGTAACCTTGAACCACAAGCCTAGCTTTATTCTTGACAGCAATACCCCTTTCATCAGTTTTTTTTAAGACCCATTTTGTGCCAATTGGACATACATTCTTTGGCAATGCTACAAGTTCCCATACTTGTTGTCCTTTAAACTGAAAGAGCTCTTCTTGCATGGCTTCTACCCAACTTTTGTCTTTTAGTGCCTCTTCGTACTTGATAGGTTGTGTGAGAGCTAGGAAACCAGCAAAAAGACAAATGTTTTAAGATTGACTTCTGGTGAGCACCCCCACCATTGATATTGCCAATGATAAGATCAGATGGTTGGTTTTAAAGGTAGATCTCCTTTATATTGAATAATGGCATTTTGAAGTGAAGGCTACAGATGGGAATCATCTGAGCTAACATCTGTTAGCAATTTTGAAGAGCCAACATCTGTTTGAAATGGAGGTGGAGGTATTGGTGAGTGAGGTGTGAGAACATGATGAGTTTTATCCACAGTAGTTGGACTTTTATCAATAGAGGTTATAGTTGATGAGATGGCAGAGGATTGAGGATCAGCAGTGGTTGATCCAACAGTGGCAGAGTTTTCACAGTTGTTAATAACATATGTTCCTCTGATTGTGGAAGTGACTTTATATTGTGGAATCACAGTGTCATATCCATAGTCTTATTGCGGAGACTGTGATGTACCTGCAGGGTCAGTCTTGAAAGACACAGCTTCAAAAATGAATTTGTTTAATTCAAAAAGTTCAGCAGGATTTGCTGAGATTTTTAATGAAGAAAGTTCATTGAACTTAACATTCAAGGTCTCTTTCACACACCTAGTCCTTGATTTAAAGACTCTGTAGGCTTTAGCAGTGGTTGGGTATCCTAGAAAATAACCACATTCTACTTTGGCTGCAAATTTGAAATTTAATCTTTCAGATTTAAAATGAAGCATGGGCAGCCAAAGATATTAAAGTATGAGATCAGTGGTTTGATTTTGAACAGAGTTTCATAAGTAGTGGATTGATGCCTGGGGTTGATCAAAACTTTGTTTTGAACATAGCAAGTAGTGTTTACAGCCTCTTCCCAAAAGGACTTTTACACTCCTTTTGACATACAAAACTCATCTAACTCCTTATTTTAAAACTCTGTACCATTGTCACTCCTAAGAACTTTTACTGGCAGGTCAAATTTCTTTTCAACTTGTTTCACAAATCCTTGCAAGATATCTGCATTCTCATCCTTGGAGTGCAAAAAGTAAGTCCATGTAAACCTTGAAAAATCATCAACTACGACAACACAATATTTCTTTTTTACTTAGACTCATGATTTTTACAGGGCCAAACAAGTCCATGTGTAACAATTATAAGCATTGACTTGTTTTGGACTCACCAATGGGCTTGTATAAACTTTTATGTTGTTTGCCTTTTAAGCAGGAAACACAATGTTCATATCTTGTGAAACGTTGTTGTGGTAGACCTCTTACAAGGCCATGTTTAGAGAGTGTGGTGATAGTTGTTAGATTTATGTGTTCAAATCTTAAGTGCCATAGTTCTGTCTCTTTGTTAGAGGCAGTTGAGAATAGACAGGCATCAGTCATTGGATTATCCTTCAACATATCAACCACATACACATTGCCACTCCTATGAGCAACAAGTTGTGCTTTGCTCTCAGCTATGGATTTGATCTATCTTTTTAACCACTTCTGGCCCAACAATCTGACAAGTTTTCTTAGTGAAGAATGACACATAGCCCTTGTCACTCATTTGTGAAACACTAAGAAGATTAAATTTCAGATTGTCAATAAGATTGACTTTTTCAAATTTGAGTTTTCCAGCCTGAACTGTTCCTGACCCAAGCATCTTCCCTGTTGAATTATTACTAAAAGATATATCACCCCCTACATGAGCCATGAAATCCTTGAGAAGGGCTCTACATCCTGTCATATGCCTGGAGCCTCCACTATCTACATACCATAAACTATCAAGGCAAGTAGAAGCTCCCTTAGTAGCAGCCATCATGGCACAATCACATTCACCTGCACAAACACTGGCATCCCATGGGTCAGACAGAGGTTTCAAATCTTCATCAACATTTTCTATAACAATTGTTTCATCATGAACATTAGACACAATAGATTTAGACTCCACTTCCTCAAATTCAACACCCTCAACTATAGACTCTAATGCCACAAAGCAAAATTCATTTGTTTCTTTTCAGTGTCAGCAATTATAGCAAATTTTTCATCAGTCAGATCCTCAGGCAAGCTACTCCAATCAACAAAGCCCCGAGTAAAGAAACTCTGTTGATTAACCTCTACCTAAGCAAGGGTTTGAGTAACTAGTTGTGCAGGTTGCATTTGAACCTGAGGAGCTGGTGCTTGAACATATTGAATTTGAGGAATAGTAGTTTGAACATATTGCACATGAACAGTGGTAGCAGGGTGTGTAAAATGAGAAGTGTTTTGCATATGAGGAGTAGGGGTATATTGGGAATAATGGACAGTGTTTTGAGGTTTAGGGCTAGGATGTGTGACAACTGGTCAGTTGATTGAGACCTACATTCTCTAGCAGTTATATTTTGACTTATCCAGCCCAACTTTGTCCCCCCATGCAACCCTTGAAACTTTCTACCAGTTCTCTTGTAATATTTGTTAGCCCTAACAGTTAATAAAGCCAACTGGTGCAAAATGTCCATCTCTTCCAAATCTGAAGGATCAAAATGCTGAAGGTCATTCAACTCAAAGCATAAGTTATCAGAAGTTTGGCTTTCTCCATTAGCAGTAAATGCATAATTAGGTGTGTAAGGGTCAGAGTTGAAATTACCACCAGAAGTTATATCAATGAAATAATCATAACTCTGATCCTTACTATTGCTAGTGACTTCTTCTTGGCTAAACATTGTTGTACTATCGAATAAGTAGTTACCAGCACTTTGCCAGACTCTTGTAGCTTCTTTTTCTGGTTCAGCTCTCTCTCATAAGTGAGGAGCCTACCATGAAGTTGAGTAAGACTCATTTCTTTAAACCCAACTGAATTTCTAGTTACAAAAGCTATAGTGTCCCACTTGTATGGTAATGATCTAAGAACGACTATTTAAAGACGAATTTGCAAGTGTAACATTTACCAGTTTAAGCTCACTAATGAGATAGCTAAATCTTTCAAACTGTTGAGTTAGTGACTCTCCTTTTACCCTGACAAAATGTTTCATATTATTGATTCAGAACCTCTCTTTTGTTTTCAATCACTTCCTCAGTCCCACCGAATTGCTCTTTCAAAGCATCCCATAATTCCTTTGGACTGTCGCAATGCAACAGGCCAGCATAGATATCGTTTGGCAATGCAGAGACCATGATGCTAAATGCCTTTTCATCTAGCTCGATTTGTTGGAAATTTGCTCAGAATAATTTTTAGGATTCTTTGGTACTTGGACTTTAGGGTTCTCTATACTCGGTATCATTGGAACATGAGGTCCAAAAATGACCGACTTCCAACAACCGGTGTTTTGCTGAGCAAGGACATGACCCATCCGTCTTTGCCTGATATTATACTCAGATCTGACAAGGATCGGTGGTTTAAACATGTTGTCGGTGTTTTGAGGATCTTGTGAAGTGTGTGACATTCTGATTGTTTACAAACAATTTTTGTTTAAATACTTTGAGAATGTAATTAAACTCTGTTTTCAATAAAAACGAACAAAGCAGGTCAGCAGTGAGAGCTGATCTATTCAAATCAAATTGATTGTTAAATCAAATTCAATTGACCAAGCTCTGATACCAATTGTTAGGATCTGAGTTTGAAATTGTTATGAAAGTTCTAAAAATGAAATATCAAAGACATTAAATCAGATGTGAATTCAGCGGGATGATGAACTTTAATTCATAACAATTGAGAAATTTTCATTATTAGTGATTGTAATCACATACATATAAATCACAATCTCCCCCTCAGCCTTAGGTCACTGATTTGTTCGTACAGAATGTAAAGAAGAATGATAGATTGATAATTGATGAAAAGTGATCAAATAGAACAGTACATCCACTCTTCTATTTATACTAGAATCCTAACCACTGAGCATCTTATGATAATGTCAGCATGAAAGCGACACTTAATAAAATTAACAAACTGATAATATCTGCTAAGCTAACCACTGTTATAACTAAACATTACAACGACTGATAGTAAAACACTGATGAGACATCCATTGTTGGACTTCAACATAGCTTTGCCTTGGCAGACCTTTAGCTTTATTCTTTATCAAAGCTTTGCCTTGGCAGACTTTTAGCTTTAATCTTCAACAGAGTTTTGCTATATTAGACCTTTGACATTTAGTCTTTAGCAGAGCTTGACTCAGGCAGATGTTATATTATTATTAGGATCAGAGATTATAGTATATTTTGGCTTTCTACCAGTGAGATTCAATTCCAACATAATCATTCATACAAGTTTGATATCTTTCCAAATTTGTGTGTTCATATAGTTCCACTGCAAATTCCACTTCTACTATCTTGCATACATATTTTGTTTACCTGATGCACAAAAGTTAAAACTCAGATCCTAACAATAGTATTTGGTTTGGTTCGTATAGTTTCAGTTAATAGCTAAAACCAAATTTTGCCTAAACCTTTTGCTTAGAAATATATGAAATTGAAGTATAAATACATGAAATGCATGTATAAATTCATGAATGTAGGTATAAAGTAGGAAACACATGAACTAGAGGTTTAAAAGTTAGAAATATATGAAAATATGAAGGGTTCGGTTCGGTTAATTTTGGTTAAACGAGGGTACAAAAAAATCGATAACCGGTCTTTAGTTACTTCAGTTTTTATTAATCATTTTTCAACTAGTCTGGTTTTTGGTTGATTTTGGTTCGGTTTCGTCTGTTTTCGATTTGGTTTCGGTTAACAATTCAGTTTTTGCTCAACCTAGCCATAATTAATCACCTAATATATCAATTTTTTAATTAAAAAACTATAACAATATTATACTAAATATAAATAGAATAAAATGCTCGTTTTTATAGTGTAATTTTTATAAATAAATATTAACGTACGAAAAAGTTATTATCGTTAAAAAATTGTGGGGTTGTTAATTTTTATAAGGGGGATAAAATGTAATTACTAGCTAATTATCTATAATTAGTTAATGATGAAGGAATTAAAGTATTATTAAGATGAGAAATTAAAGTTTAATTAGTGTTTAAAATACTAATTTACCCCATTTAAGGTTTATAACTTATACATTAAACTAAAAATAATTAACTTATAGCTATCTTAAAATGTTATTACCAAATGCATTATAATATTATATAGATAAACAAGAAGTATTAGAGCATGTCTGCCAACCTTTTTGGATGCTTGAACGAACATACAGATTTGAGTCTCTTTATGATTCAAGAAAGATACATTTAGCATCAGCCCAAATGAATAATACACACAAATATACTAGTATACGTTTTACAAATTCACGTATACCACCTTAGTTGTGTTAGTTACTTATAATTGTATTGCTTTATCATTTTAATTGTGTAATTATACCGTTATAACAACACAAGTATATGGTATAGTAGTATAGACTTTATTGATAAACCAACATATAGTTATACTACTTGTATTTTAAATGCGTTAATATACGCAAATACCCATCCTCCATAGAGCTTAGAACTTCTTGGAATTCATTTTTATCGCTTCCTACGTTTTTTAAAGGAAAACCACCTTTTACTACAACCAGCCCATGTGAGTGTGTTTATTGTAAATCAAAAATATATGTATGGGTTATTTGGGGCCGGTTTCTTATATTTACAAGTGGAGCATGGTGAGGATGAAAGTGCCACCTTTTTTTGTCATGTTTCATCCGTTAGATTGTCTATCTTGGATGGTAAGGTGCAGTTGTTTCTTGGTTGTTATGTCATATTCATAACATATAGTTGACTACCTATCGATGTACGTAGTTATTTTCCTTCGATTTCTCCGCTCATCGTACTCTGAGCAGCAACTTTTTCATATAACTTGTGCGTTTTAAGTGCTTTTCTTTAATTCCAGTTGGTAGACTTAAATTTATTAAGATTGACATCACAAAAGGTTGATCTTGTTGTTGTTACCTCCTACTTGTTGCTAATCTGGTTGATTAGCTAATGGTGTTAGCTCGATTCCAAGTTGTAACTGAATAATCTAGATTGCATATATATATATATATATAATTCGATTGGCCTATTTAGGAATTTGTGTATAGGAATTTGTGTTTAGGAATTTGTGTTTAATTTGCTTTGTTATATTTATTGATCAAATATACAGGGAAATAGAAAGTTTAAAGCCCTAAATCCATGGGTCAGTATTTTTTTTTCAATATAGTAATCTGATGAACCTGATGTTTAGAGTTGAAAGGCTTATTATAAGATCATGATCTAACTAATTGTGTTTGATTATGCACATTATGTGTTTGTGTAAATGTCTACGTTTACCGTTCCGCCTCGAAATGAAACGTCCACTGAGGCGTACGTATAGTAACTGGCACTGAGGCGCCGCTGTCTCAAAACGGATGCCTCTAGTGTTCTTAAACTATCGTTCTTAGTTTATTTGTGGAGTTTGATTTAACATTTTTTTTCTAGGGACAAATGACCATAACAGCTTCCATGTATGTTAAAAAGTGAAGAGTTATATTTGTAATTGACCGGGTAAGGTTCTTACATATATGAAACTTAAAAGAGAGAAAAAAAAAGATTAATGTTTCTTTCCAAATCGTCTGAAATGGTCTGGATCTTCTAAACTTTTTTTGCAGATCCTTCTAAACTGTTTGAATTGGTTCGCCTATAGTGAATATTTTTGCCCGGTCTTCTGGTGCCTCTTGAGTATGAATATTTTCAATTAGATGGGGAAAAATTTGGACGCGGATCTGGACGATATATCATCATACACCTATTGTAAGGCTGCTGATATGAATGCCTGCTCGCTTTTCATGATAATATATGTTGTGTACTTTAGTTTGGTGATTTTCATGTAATTAGTATTGTTGACCATTATAGATAGTAATTTGTAATGTGATATGCCTATTTAATATAAATTTATTCATGACATTGTAGTTTCACTAAAGTTTGGTCTAATATTTGTTCCTATTGGGATCAAGCAACGACTGGAGCCGACCTTCATGTCGATATTTGGCGTGTGTTAAGCGTTTTATTTTTAATTGTTATGTTTTCACTCATCTCAAATTATATCATCATATTTTAGCATGTTTGGCCCGTTTCTTTTTCATACATATAATTTGACCGATTTAACTTTAATTCACCGCATTTGGCACTTTTGACCCGTTTCAATTTACCTTTCTATATTTTGACCCGTTTAACTTCAATTCACCACTTTTTGGCACGTTTGACCCGTTTATCCAAAGAGAACAACCAAAGTCTTTGTATCTACTCGACTTTTAATGAAAAACCAAAATCCTAGTATATGCTTTTCTACTCGACTTCAAGCTGATGGCACACCTCATCCTTCTTTCTAGTTTAGAATCTGATGCACTAATCATCCTTCTCTCTCTAGTTTAGACTCAAGTGCCTGAAAAAAAAGGTAAATATGAGAATTATAATGACCAAAAAAGTGGTCGTCGTGTATTAATAAATACAAATCTTACCTTCTTTTCCGGACATCCGTTGATGTAATGACCCACTTTTTTGCAGAAAGAACAACTTCTCTTTTTTTGGTGAAGTTGATATTAAAGAAGATGTAATTGTGAAGTGGGATTAAATCCCACTTATTCCTAAAAATATATATATATATATATATATTAAAGAAGATGTAATTGTGAAGCTGATAGCTCAAGTTCCCCTCTCTTACTATACAAGACAAATATGAATATCATACTGTTTCGCTACCACAAAACAAGGCAGCCCACATGCATACTGTAAACTGTGTATGATGATGCTCCTTGACACTTTATCATTATACTTTTTTTTAATCATTAAACTACTTTTATGTGTCAAGCAAAACGATCATCTATACATCTAAACTAATATTGAAATTAAGCAATTTAGCAAATAAGAATGAGCAATAAGAGTAGTCATGATCTATAAACCAAAACATATAACTGATTGAAAAATAAAAGAAGTAAGCAATTTAGCAAATAAATAAGAATGAGCAATAAGAATAATCATGATCTTTAAACCGAAACATATAATCGATTGAAAAATTAAAAAAAAGTGTATTGATAAACAGTAAACTAACAAAAAGATATTAGGAAATGTCATACTAAGATTAGTGAATGAAATAGGAAAGCTATAACAGAAGATGACGATAGATTTACAACATATCCATCGAAGATTCAAAATGACTCATTTCATAATTTTCTTTTTATTATATGTTCTAGGTTTTAGTGACAGTAGGTTAGTTAGAAAAAAGTATGTGTAGTTAATTAATTTTACGTATTTATTTAGAAATGAATACTTTATATAAGATATATTAAAGTAATAGGATAATAATAATTTATACAATAGTTTAGGGAAGAATGGAGTATGAACTTTCCACGTGTATAAAGTGACAATTTGGTTTGACGGCGTTTAGGGGCACAGTGCCACAATGATATAAAGCAAATTTGCGCATTAAATATGACTCATCAGAGTTTATATCTAGTAAAAAAATAAACTTTTGAGTAAATTTCACAAAACATCCTTTATGTTTCCTCAAACTTGCAAGTTCCAGCCTTAATGTTTAAAAGTTGCTAAAACAACCTTTAAGTTTATTTTTGTTGCGGGTTCAATCCTTTACAGCTAACCACGTTATTTTCTTCAGTTAAGTTCCCTCACATGCATAACATGTGAGGGTATATTCGTCATTTTGGTTGATCATGTGAGAGAACTTAACTGAAGAAAATAACGTGGTTAGCTGTAAAGGATTGAACCCACAACAAAAATAAACTTAAAGGTTGTTTTTAGCAACTTTAAACATTAAGGCTGGAACCTGCAAGTTTGAGGAAACATAAAGAATGTTTTGTGCAATTTACTCTAAACTTTTCGTAAAAAGTGTAAGAAAACATAAGAGTTGACACGTAGTAATTATGTTTTGGATTAGGACATAATATTTTGGTTGTTTAGCAAGAAAAATACGAAACATAACAATTTAAGACAATTCAATGAATTTTGGGCTTAAAACTAAAAATATTATGCCAAGAACATTAAGTAATGTGTTTTAGTTAAGTTTTAAATTTCACGCCTATAATACGTTACGTTGTGTTTTAAACTGTTATTTTTGGTGTTTTTCTTGCCAAAACAACTCAAAACATCATAGCTAATTCCAAAACATTATGTCTACATTCAAATTTCTATGGCTTCTCACGCTTCTCAAGAAAAATAGAAACCTCACCCGTCACTCATCAGATTACGTTTATCCTATGCTAATGTAAAAACTGAATATTTTTTTTGAAAGAACAACATAAACTTCATTGAAAAAACCCGATAGCCAGCAGAAAACTAGCAAAAAGTTATAAATACACACAGAACGTAAACACTAAATATTTAAACCATCTATTCCCCACCACAATCCTATTCTAATGTAAAAACGAAATATTTAAACCACCTTTTCCCCATTAAATAATCATTCAATATACTTTTAGTTTTTGAAATGGTCCATGTTAAATTGTTTTACAAAAAAAAAAATAGATTTGAGGTTTAAAAAGAAAATGAGTTAACTGTCATTTTCATCATGTGGTTTGTCTAAATATGCAATTTAGGCCAAACTTCAAATTTCTACGATTGTCAATTTATGGCAAACCAGAGACTTTAACTTATTGAAACTTCAAAGTTTATACAATAACAAACTGATACAAACTAACAACACTCATTCTACCAACAGAGCATCAACTTGATGTATGAGACTCTCAAAGGATTTAACAGACTAACGCTGACAAGATCATGATGTCCTAAATCAAGTCTCAAACCTAAACCCTAAGAGAGAGACAAAAGAGAACCGTGCGAATGCATCTGATGTTGAGAGAGACTTAACTACAACACTACCAAACCCAAAACACAACATACTTATTTATATGGACCCAAGACCCAACATGACCCACACATAACACGCAATATGGGCCTAATTAACATACATGGGTAATGGGCTTAAACATATAAGCTGAATTTGTTAACATGAAGACCACTCATCTTGGGCTCTGACTTTAGATCTTATATATATATACCAACCAACACAGGGCCCAATCTCATCTACAATCCACTAACACTAGAAGCGAGCATGCCCCACGTGAACCGTCCAGTGGTGTATAGCAGCCCATACGAACATCTTATCCAGCAACCTTATCTAGCAGCCTTATCCTTATTTAGAAAGCCCATGATCCATATACATGTTACAACACAGAAAAATATAACAAAACATTATAAACTTAATAATATATGAGTATAAGGTATTAAATTGTTAATGTGACTGAAAAACACAAGATCCTACAACCACATACAAAAGAATCTTCTAGATTAGCAAAACCCCGAAAAATAAAAACAAAACATGATTTTTCATCTTGACATTTCCAAGAGATACACCAAAACTACGCATTCATGAAAAATTACCAAGAAAACCAAACTTTAACAAACACATGATTGAGTAATTATATATATAACATATATTCAATATTGTTTTGTTTATTTTCCCAAGACATCTTTCATGAATTACAAAGAGATGAAAAACAATGTTCACTCACAAATGCCACAAAACACATAATCATGTGACACAAATACATAATAGTATCAGATGTACATATAAAGCCATCTCAAATTTCAGTATTAAGAAACAGTTTGAAACAATCAATAAACTTTAGTTAAACTAGAACAAACTCACAAACAACACTAAAGATCTTTACAGAAACTCTACGGATCAGATCAGACTAAACCATCAATATAAGGATCTGAGATAGAAACCTACAAGATCTAATGGGTTCAACAAACAAAAAAACCTGGATCTTAGATTTAATCCAGAGACTTCTAAAAAAAACACAATAAAGGTGAACATATCTGATCTAACAGTCTCACAAATCATTAACACAATGACCTACCTACAAGAACAACATCAGATTTAACAGAGTCGCTATACAATACACCCTAGATCTATGATGTGCCTCAAAACACACAATGAATCACACGATTCACAAAGAAGTCTGCAAATAACACGAAGTACATACTTTTATACCAGGCAAAAATTATAGCCTACAAAAACTCTAGCAAAATACAAAAGCACATGATTTTATAACTAGAAAAATATCTCTTACACGAGAAAAATACAAAGGCTATCATCACAAACATTCAAGAAATGATCTTGAGAAAAAACTGATTAGACTGCCTCGAACCACACGGTTCGACTAATCATACAATACAACATACAGACCATACCCGAAAATCATTTTAACAGTGTTGAAAACAAATGTTTATCATATAGTCCAAATTAAATTTATTAAAAAATAAGATGGCATTAAAAAAAGCATTACTTAGAACAAAGCTAGATATGATATAGATCAGCAACAACAACATAATCATCACTAGAACAACTAGAACAACTACAAGATCATAATCATCATTTGATCATTATGTTATGATTTAGAATCTTGTAGTTCTCATGTTTTTTTTACTTTAGTTCAAGTTTCTGATGATATAAATTGTGTGAATGTTGAGTTCGGCTAGTTGTGTTTGTTTTTCAAAAGGTCATTCTTGATAAGTCTATGTGAGTGTTTTTTTCTTTGGATCATGTGACTCGTTTGTGTCTTGAACATTGTTAAAGTGTTTTGGTTGTGACCTATGTGTCTACTTGTCTATATTCGTGTTGATTGGTTAGCGAACCATGTGGTTCACGTAGTTAAGCCAATATTATTGTCAAGGTTAGTTTGAATATATTTGACAACCTTGTATGTTTCCTTGTGTTTGATTGTTTTTCGTGTAAAGATTATGCTATCTTGAAGATGTATTCTTTGATAATGTTTATCTTTATCGCACTGGTCTAGGTTTCTTCATGTTTGATTCCGACCGCGTGTGGTTTGTGTAGGATCATCATGTTGGTGATCTTATTTGTTTCTTATTCGTCTCTTTGAGACTTATCACTAATCGTAGTGATGTTAGGTCACTGGTCTAGGTGATGCTTGTTTTTGTTTCACACTAGTCTAGAGTCATTTGTAGATTCTTCGTGTTGTTATTGAACAAGCATCAAAGAATTCGAAACAAACAACCAAGTAATATGTGTATAAACTGTACAAGATTGTATTCCATACTTTCAAATAAGATTCACAAAAAAATCTCATCAAAAAACACAATCCTCACGAATAAACATTGTTTATCACTATGATAACCTATCTTTCAACCTAACGATTACAACAAATTCAATAGAATCAATAACCTAGGTCAAGAACAGTGAATATGCTCAAGAGAACAACGGAAAACACACAACATTTATCAAACACGAGATGACGATGCCATTTAATAAGATGAGAAAACAATATCTTTCTTTTCTTTGTTAACCATTTCAACTAGCTATCAAACTTTCAATTTAAAAACTTCACTAGTCGTTAGCTTTTAAGCAACAGTAAACAATGAGTACACAAAACTTAGCACAATTAAAAAACTAGAGCGTATATTTGAAAACTACCAATTATAACACAAATAAAATCAAGTATTCATTCCTAAAGTTTTCACAAGATTCTTTACAAAACCTCTGCGATAACAAATTATTTTCACTGTATTTAGAGGTTATCCAATGTGAAAAGATCAGATCAAAAGTTTTTAACGCATGTGCAATCTATGAAACCAACTTTAATTTTTATTTTGTTTTAGTTAATGCTAATAACATTGTTCCTGACCAAACTAAATTTTCTAGTATCTTGCTCAATCATGATAACAATGAACTACTTGTAGCTTGTTTACTTATTAGAGTTTCATTAGTAACACTAAGTCCTATACTAACCATTTTCACTGGATATTAACAAAAAAACAATTTTTTTAATCATGGATCAAATTACACATGCTCATATATCAACAACCATAAGAATATTACACAAAAAACTATTAGAAGAACACAAGAAATGCATATAGTTAATAAATACACC